>ML058417.1:2082427-2279634 GCA_003013855.2 Liriodendron chinense | reverse complement strand
GGATACGTCTCACTCTATACGCGGATCCTCGTTACAGGGTACACGGGTGATTGTTAACCCTCCTGTATACGCGGGTGTTCTTCCGGTGTACACGGGTGAGGGAGTACTCTTCGAGAGAGTGGAGACTTTAAAAACGAAAAAGAACTAATCCTTTACTCCTTTACTGAGACCTCATTCGTAGGTTGCGTCGTGTGGCCCCCCGTGACAACCCCGAGTTTAAGCATGGTTAATATTTTTTCGTAGGTCGTCAAGTAAATGTTGCTAAACTTGGTTAAAACTCCAGACTTTATGGGCTTTTTGCACTAGCTTGTGTTCACATCGGGACTGGGCGTGTAAATTCTGGTTTTAGAAGTTTATAGTAAAACTTCACTTTAACCTGTACGTCTAGCGGCGATTTACTATATCTTGCGGGATTTTGGGAATTGGATGTTCAAAGTTTCAGCGCACTACGCATAATAATGGACGCGGGAAAGTTTACGCAAAATGGAGATAGGCCTCGACTGGCTTTCCCGAGCTTTCGGATGTTCATGGTAAAGTATCATCTTAACCTGTAAGCATTATGGGGGTTTACTAGGCTTTACGGGCTTTTGGGAATTAATCGTTCAAAGTTCGGGAACGCCGCGTATAAAAATACACACGCGAAGAGCCTCGTTGCAAGGATATGTCTCTCGGCTGGGCCTCCGAGGTTTAATCCTTCCTTCATGGTTTTTCGTTGTAGATCTGGAAGTGTGGGGTAGAGCAAGTAAGTCCTTCAGCTAGGGTTGGATTTTCACCGAACCGCAGTCACTGAAACCAGAGGCTTTACATCGACAGGAAATCTCCAGCCGGCAGTCTCGGATTTGAATTTTTTAAGATTCATACCCTTTAGTATACGTATGTGGTGTATCCGTTGTACTCGTACCGTACCCCCTGTACGTGGGTGTGGGTACGGTGTACGTGTACCCTCGGTAAGAGGGGGAGAAAACTCTAAACTTTTCTTTATTTTTATTTATATATTATTTTATGGATATCTCCCGTGTACGTGGGTGATATCACTGATGTACGCGGGTGACGTCCCCGTGTACGTGGACGACGTTCCCTGTACGCGGACGACGTCCCCTGTACTCGGGTGATGTACCGGTGCACGCGATCGAAGGTAAAAGGAGATGTTGTATGCGTATGGGGGGAGAATGTTTGTGTACGCTGGCTTTAAGGACCTGGGCTGATTGATGGGCTAATCCACGATATTTATGGGGAGGTAAGCGACTCTCTCCCTGCCGTAGTGTTTAGGTCTCGTGAACGTCTCCATTTTGGGAGCGGCTTTTCCCTAATAAGGACAGCCTCAATGTTACGTTTCTCTCTTGCCTGTTCCCCTGTACGCGGGTAAGAACTCTCCCCTTTTACACGTCTTTACGTGATTTACCTGTTCGGGGTATCGGTGTACGCGGTAGTCGACTCCCACCCGCGTACACGTTTACATGTACGCGGACCTGTGGAAGAGAGAGAGAGAGAGAGAGGGAAAGTACATGTATACCGTGACGCGGACCTCCCCCCCCCCCCCCCCCCCCCTCCCTGTACGCGGGTGGAGGTCCCGTTGTACGTGGGTGAGAGTGAAGTCGAGGGTGGGGTACGCGGACCTACGATTACCCCTCCACCCTGATAGGTTCCACACCGGGCGGAAATTACACCGGGTGGAAGGCTAGTTCATCTGCGAGGATCTGTGTGTAGCTACAGGAGATAGGTAGGGGGCTAGCCTAAGCGGTTACCAGTTACTATTCACCCGGTTTAATCGTCAAACTAGTTTTATTGGTTGTTAATCAGTTTTAACATTTGGATTTTTTGGGTATACTTTCTAGGTCTTTACCGGCTTTAGCTTTCCTTAGCCCGCTTTAAACTGGCAAGGATTCTCTCTGAAGAGAGGCGGTATTGTACTATGTGGTATTAGTACGTAACGTTGCTCTAATGGACTAGAGTCCTAGAAACACTTGGGATTAAATCGCCATTTGTCCGGGTTGTCAATCAGCAAAAGTCGGAACCCTTCACGCGACAACCGACTCTTTAGTTGAATGTGATTCACTTTGTTTTACACTAGTGTGATTACGGTTCCACCTAGGTTGTAGCAACGTTGGGAATACCTGTGCTAGGTGGTGACAATTCTCTGCTAGCACTGGCCTTAAGTGACTTAGGAGGTTAGTCTGTACAAAGATCATGAATCAGTAAAGTCGGGATCCTTCACAGGACAACCGGACCTTTAGTTGATGCAGTTCATTTTAATTAGCGCTAGAATTTCTGGATGAGACAAAGCTAATATCCTCATCTACTAAAATAGCTAAGTCCAAACACTCGCCAGGGCACCGATCCCTACCCATTATTGAGAAATCAAGAATAACGGGCGTTCATCAGACCCGATGCATAGCCATTCGCAGCATAAGAAATATCCAATCTAATCCATGCATCTGATTTCTTGAAGAAGTATATTAGCCTTGCAACGGCTTCTCTACATGATTCAGTCATTCGAAATATTGATGACACAATGATATACATGAAGCATATTAATCAAATCAATGCATAATTTGCACAATGCATTGAATATCTATCAATGATATCCTTCTCTCGACCATGCTATCGAGCATATTTACTTTATACTATACTCTCATTTACATCCATTGTATGAACTTGTAGACACCCCACCTTCGGCTACGCTGTTGGTAGAGATAGCTGGATGAATGGAGGACCATACCCCCAAATCCCAAGTCCAAACTCAGCCAAACTCTCCCTTGTAAGCCCCATTCCATAGCCCAGTTCAAGCCTGAACCCAGTCAACTCAGTCCTAAACACCACCCTGAAAAACCCCCCATAAGAAAAGCCAGTCAAAAAATTCCAAAAAAGTCAAACTCGCTGAGTCAACCCACTGAGTCAACTCACTGAGTCAACTCGTCGAGTCAAAACACCGAGTCAACCCGTCGAGTCAACCCGCCGAGTCAAATCACCGAATCGACCCGCTGAGTCAACTCACTGAGTCAACCCACCGAGCCAAACAGCGGCCCATAGCAGGCCGCCCAAAACGCCGCTGAATCCCAAGAAACGGCCGTACGGGCGGCCCATAGCAGGCCGCCCAAACCGTCGCTGAATCCCAAGAAACGGCCGTACGGGCGGCCCATAGCAGGCCGCCCAAAATAAATTACGGGTTCTGCCACTGCCCGCTGCTATAAATACCCCTAGCCTCTTCCCATTTCAACACACAATCCATTCCAATCCAGCCCGGGTCCGTTCCAAGCCCTTCTCCGCCCCTTTAGCCCATCTTTCCACCAAGGAGAGCCCGAGTGAGGAGAGCCTAACCCTGGTCCAGCTTTGCCTGACCACTGGTCCAAGCCTCCCAAGCCATTCAAGCCCTGATCCAGCCACTCGAAGCCAACCCTTGCGACACCTCCGTCCATCCAGCTACTCTTTTTCCAGCATCATCTCATTTGCATCTAGCATAAGTGCAACATTTACTTTTCTTCCAACCCCCCTGCTTCACTACTAGCACCTTGATCCGTCAAGTACAACATGCATATGTCTTTATATTAAGCACCTGTCAGTTCGAGCGTATGCTCTGGGCTTGCCCGTTGTTGGAACCTGCCCATCAGAAACTCTTACTGTTCAGACCTGCATTCATGCTTCACCATAAAACACCTTGATCATTCAAGCACACTGCATACGTCTTACATTAAGCACCTGTCAGTTCGAGCGTACGCTCTGGGCTTGCCCGTTGTTGGAACCTGCCCATCAGAAACTCTTACTGTTCAGACCCGCATTCATGCATCATATCATCCATGAGAATATACGAGGATTAAACTAGACTTTCAAGTATCCGATCGATTCTGTGAAGTAGAGACCGTACTTCGGTACGGGCAGTGTGTGGGGTGCTTAACCTCTTCCCACCCTGTAACCGTGATCCCTTACCTTGAATCTCTGACCGCAGATCAACAGGAGTCATTTTAGAGGAAGGAATCTTCGGATTCCCTTCTCTAACGTTTCTACGGGGTCTAGCCGACTGTAGATTCGAAGTAACTGGCTAGTGGCGACTCTGGTCTTATATAAATTCATTTAAGCACATCCAGCTCAATACGACAACCAAACAAAGCCCTCGAGAACGAGGCAAGCCAGTGGCACAAACGGCGATTTCGCACTCACGCACCTCTTCTTCTTCTTCTTCCGAAAGGAAAGGGAGAACGACGTCGTGTGGGAGCGCGGAAAAATCGGCGAGGGTCCACAGAATGGCGACTCTGCTGGGGATGAGCTAGTCCCACTAGTCGTGATCCGACTTGAAAAACAGAATCCTTCCCGTACTTGAAAGTCACTAATCCTCATACAATCTCATCTGCATAGCATTCTACCCAAAACAAAAAAAAAATAGAAAATCCCAAAACCCAAAAAAAAGTAGTGCATACTTCCCACCATTACTCCTCCAAACCAAATCACCTTGCCACATCCAATACAAAATCGACATGGCTCTCCCATTCCCTATACCTGAGGCTTCCTCTCCACTGTTAAACTCGAGTGAATCCATGCCAATTCCTGGCATCCAAGAGCTACAACAAAGCATGAAGGCCATGCAGGAAATGCTTCTCCGATTCACACAAGCCCAGGCTTCAGCAGCCAGCAATCAAGCTGGTCCAGTTCAACAACCACAACAAGCATCTCTTCCAGCCTCCAGTTCATCTCAACCACAACTATCAGGGGTGGCGCAGGACTTTCGATACCCTCCTAATGAAGGTCCTCAATCAGGACAACTCTCGACCTCAGGGCATTTCTTCCAGTATCCTCCTGCAAACAAGAGCCATTTTCAGTCACATCCCGCAACCCAGAATCCCAGTCAATTCCAACAATCTCTCCCCAATGGGAATTCCAACCAATTTCAATATTCTCCTGTGACTGGGATTTCTTCGCAGTCTCTCTTCTCAGCTCCAGTCCAACAAAGTCCCTACAATGGGAGTAATTACCAGGCCCAACATCCTTCAAGCAGGAATCATAGGAGCATCAATGACACTAATTATTATGAAAGGGGGCCATCTCGGTCCTGGCAAGGGGCAAGATCTCCCTCATCTGGTTCATCTGAAGTCGAACAACTCCGAGAGCAGATGCAAGAGATGAAGAGAAAGTTGCAGAAGCAGCAAGGGGTGGATCTTCCATCCACTAAGTTCAGGGACCTCTGTCCCTTTCCAGATGCAATGGTACCTCAAGGCTTTCAGGTACCAAAATTTAAAAGATATGATGGGACAGGGTGTCCTGTAGACCACTTACGAGCTTTCTGTGGAGAGCTTAATGCTATGGCGGGCAATGATGGAGCACTCATCCGCTTGTTTCAAAAATCTCTGAAAGACGATGCCCTAGACTGGTACACATCATTGGACTGTCATCACATCAGGACTTGGGAGCAGCTCTCCCAGGCTTTCGTCAACAGGTTCGCATACAATCTTAACATGGCACCTAGGAGAGCGGACCTCGCAGCTCTCAGGCAAAGAAATGACGAAACATTGTCAGCTTACGTTGGACGGTGGCGAGCCATGGCCGCTAGAATGAAGACTCCCATCGACGACGATGAGCAAATCTCCATGATCATCCACTCGGCAAATCCAAGTATCTCTGGATACCTTGTCTCACATCCATATGTGAACTTCACCCAACTCATCCGCGCCGGGGAACAAGTCGAAGCCGGAATAAGGGCTGGGATGATCTCCCCTTGGTGGCCTCAGCAGGCCTCTCCAGTACAACCGATAGTGGAAGGTGAGCCTACCGAATACGAGAGCGATAATGATAGTGTTTCCATCTCCCATCCAATGGAAGAGGATGATCTTGTCGCCTCTACCGAAGGTGCACTATTCCTCCCTCAGCATGGACAACAGCAGCAGCAGCAACAGCAACAGTCAAGATGGAACTCACAGTTCCCTAATCAAGGTTGGCAAGGGGCACCCCTTACCAGTCCAGTTTCAGAACCCCTCATCCTGCAAGGGGCATCTCCAGTTGATCCAGTCTCCGCAATGCAAGGGGCACTTCCTGCCTGTCCAGTTGTCATCAGCCAAGAAGAGCCTCCTCTCCAGTTTATTCGTGCCATCAACTCTAGTTCAGAGTTCGAACCTCTCATCCTGCAAGGGGCATCCTCAACTATTTCGATCCCAGAGCCCATCATCATGCAAGGGGCACCTTCAGTCGATTCAATCTTCGCACCCATTTCTAACCATGGGCACATTCAGCCCATCTCAGTCAACCAAGGGGACAATCTCCCTAACGCAGCATCAGCAAACCAGGGGCACAACCTGCCCGTCTCAGCAATAGTCAGTCAGGGGCACAGTTTGCCCACTCCAGCTTACCAGGGGCAAAGCCTGCCCGTTTCTCAAGCAAACAACCAGGGGCACAACTTGCCCACCGCACCTGTCTATTCGGCTTCTACTTCAGCCATCGTCCTCCAAGAAGAAGACCCTTCCTCGGACAGCATACCACATGCCCTAGCAGAATTAGGGCCCAGCTTCAATTATGTGGCCACTATCGAGGAGGTCGAAGGGGAGATTGATGTCCAGGTTCTGATCGATCCAAAAACATCAACCATCACTCTCCAAGTCTTGGACATCTCAGCTTCATTCCATCTCCTTTTTGATCGGACCTGGTTTCACAGAATCGGTGCCATCTCTTCAAATCTTCACCGAAGCACATCTTTGGAGATAGGGCGATCACCATCATTACCGATCCCGGACAATTTTCCAAGGTAGAAGCATCCAACATTCGAGAGCCTACCATCCCAGCCATGGATGTACAACGCTCTAATGGGGAGGTCTCATACCATCACAATGTAAATTACTTCCCTCGCGCATGTCCCATCGGATCGAACTATGTCTTCCTTCCTGTCGAGCATCAAACCTTCTACTATCAGCTCGAATATCAAGACTCGACCCGAATCACGGGAGTTCAAGAGAATGTGGATAGAGAAAGACTGCGATATCGGCCTACTCGGATTAGGCACAGAAGTATCAGAAGAAGATGGGGTCATCAAGAAGAAGGGAACCTCTGCATCATCACACCAATCCAGTTTATCAATGCAGGGATTATCTATCCTGATGATGGGCTGGATTCCACCTTCGATGATCAAGCGAACAGATTGAGTCTGATAGAGGTGCCCAAAGAAGACTCAAGCAAGGGGCAGAAATTCTTCCCCCCGATCGACTGGACTACCATCTTGGTCCCACCTCAACCAGATGAACCGAAGAGCTGCAATACAATGGGGATGAGCCAGGAAAAATCGCATCCGACACTGACTCGGAGCCCAATTCTAGATCTATCATGATGTTTGAGCGCAACAATGAGGTTTGGCCTACTGATCCTTTTGGCCCTGCCTCCTGAGGGGAAGGAGTGCAGGGCAAGTAGTAACAGGTTTGTAGTCCCCATGACGGCTAATAAAAGTCGACAGTGCTCGGCTCCCCGAGCCGAATCAAGCAACATCTGGTTCACATCGCCGTCTTGCTCGGGTCCTTTACAAAAAAAATTTCAAAAAAAAAAATCAGAAGATTCAAAAACCCAAAACACCAAATATTTCAAAATTTCAAAAAAAAAATCAAATTTTTACAAAGTCCAAAAGTTCAAAAAAAAAATCCAGATATTCACAAAAATCCAAAAAACCAAAAAATCTTTGAAAGCAAAAAAAAATTAGAAATCTCTTTTTCAATAAAGTATCAAGTCTATCTGTCAAAGCACTTGAGTATGAAGTTGACTCATATGATTTCAATCTAGAGTTAGATTTCAAACTCAAGGGTTTGGACAAAGCCAAATGATGTGGAAAATGATGAGCTGACTTCCAAACCTAGAGGGTCTCCTCGAAAGTTCGAACCAAAAGCCGATGTCATCTAAAAAAATTTCAAAATTATAAACCTAGGATCTCCTGAGACCCATAAGGAAGTGTGCATTGAGAATCCTTGTCCCTGAAAAATAAGCAGAGAATGATCGAATTTTTGAAGTCATGACTTCCCAATCTTTGCGTCCTATGAAGACTTATCGATCAAAAACTCATCAAGCCTATCAAGAAGATGCTGCGAAAACTATGCTTGCATTCCATGCTGGAGTGTGCGACTTGACGAATGATCGAAGAAACCTCACGGCTCGATGAAGACAGATTGTTGCCAACATGTCAGAAAGCACTTCAAGTGTCAGCAACATGCACATCGGATCCATGTGTGTGCTTCGAAATTCTTCAACCTGATAACGCTCCAGCTATTCCCTGTACGAGGTATCTACATCAGCAGAAAGATCGACTCGGCATCATCTAGCAGTCATACACATATACTTGGGGCAGTCAATTACAGCACAAAGTGGATGGAGGTAATATTCTGATCTCGCACGATAATTCTCATGAAGAATGACATCATCAATTGTTAAGGGTTCCCACATGCTATCAACATTGGCAATGGGATGTCCTTCGAAATCTAAGGATGGAGGAGTTCAAGAAGCTTAAAATCAGAAGACAGACCTACGAGTTCAACTCAAAATCCCGTCAACGTGAGTACTGATGAAGAATAAAGCCGAAGAAAGACAACTCATATCGGGTTTACAACAAGCACTGCTGCATCTATCAAACTCAAGGGGCAAGCCCCAAGAATCAAAGAAGTTCTTCTGGGAGGCACCGTTCGACTCACCAACCTGAGGGGTAAGGATCTTCCAGAGCCAATCAACGCCGACAACGTGAAAATCTCTCACAGGTAAGCCAATTCAACCTTATCAAGAGTTACATTAGTAGAGCTAAAGTCAAGAGGTCAAGGCTTAGACCTCTGAGAATCCCTTCCCGTCCACCAATAAGTGTTCCAAATAAAGGGTTCAAAAGCCAAAAAAAAAAAGAAAAAAAAAAGAATAGAGCAAAAAAAAAAGGGGGGGGGGGGTTAAAAAAAAAAAAAAAGAAGGGGCACACAACCCAAAAAAAAAAAAAAAAAAAAGAAGAAGAAGAAGAAGAAGAAGAAGAAGAAGAAGAAAAAGAAGAAGAAAGAAAGAAAGAAAGAAAGAGAAAAAAAAATCGACCCAAAAGAAACACATCTATCCATCCATCCACCTCAGAAGGGTCTGTAGCTAAGGCCGACAGCTCTGCCATTGTAACTTAAGATAAGGGCCGAAAGGTTACTATCGGCCGGCAACGACGGATTCCTGACCTCTGGGCGCCGCAGTTATCCAAAAAAAAAAAAAAAAAAAAAAGGAAAAAAAAAAGAGATGTGTGCCTAAACAAAGAGGGCGGAGTGAAAACCCGAAAGGGCGCTCCGAGTAAAAACAGTGGGCACATAGCGGACTTGGTGAAAACCCGAAAGGGCGCCAAGGGTAAAAACAGCATAGCTGCCAAGGGGCAGGCAAGATCAAATACCCGGGACGTGGTGAAAACCCGAAAGGGCGCCACGGGCAAAAATGACGGGCAAGCCGGACGCAGCGAAAACCCGAAAGGGCGTTGCGGGTAATAATGGCTAAGAAAAGAAAAAGAAAAAAAAAGAGAAAAAAAAGCAGGTACATGAGAAATCCAAGCGACATGAAGATTCAATGGAAGCAAGGATGGCGGCTATGAGTCGAGAATTCTTTCAAGATCTGCCCAAATTCTAGGGGCAGGATACCATTGCGCACTATCTTAAGGGGACCAGGACCCTTGGTGAATAATTAAGAAAATCGAGTATGACATCAGGCTGAGTTAAATATTCTGATTCCTACATCTAAAAGCACAAATCCGAATCACGCATAGACAGACAAGCACTTGGCACAAATTTTCATTTCATGCATGATTTGCATATATATATTTAAAAAAAAAAAACAAAATCATTTTTCCTTATTCATATATATGCAAAAAAAAAAAAAAAAAAATCTTACAGGGCTTTCAAAATAAACGTCCTTCAATCAACTAATGGGGTACCTTCCGTGAAGTGCATTTCTCCCGATCATCCCTCCCAGAAGGTAAGTATCTCTCTTCCTACTTTAATGCTTCAATCCTTTTGCTAAAGTGTTTTCTCTCTTCACAGGTACCAGAAGGCAATCTAAGATCAGCCCATCTATGTCCATCAAACCCCTATCACCACCATTGATCACATCATCCACGTGGCCCACACTCAAGGGATGCATAGCCTCACCTATGTCCCATCTCCCCATCTCATCCATACCATCCATTTCTCCCATAATCAATGCCCCATTCAAATCAGGAATTTCAGCCATCCTACCATTAATGGAGCCATTCAAAGCTCCACCAACCACCAAGCTTAATTCATCATCAATACCCCCATTTAATGCTCCATCTCCACCATCAATCAAAGGCACCTCATCATCTTTAAAGCCTTCATCAAGTGCTGAAGTGTGGGACCCACCAACCTCTCCCACAATGGCCCCCAAGCCATCATCAATGGCTGCCCAAGAGAGGACCAAGCAAGAAAAAGACAAAAGGAGGAGGAAAGATGAGACAAAGGGAAGATTCATGGCCGGAATCGTACCTGGGCGTACAAAGAATATGGGACAGGAGCAGTGGACAGAAGAGAATGTCCGAACCAGAGCCAGCCCAGACCGCACAAGAGGCGAGCCTTGGGCGGCCTGCTATGGACCGCCCATACGGACGCGCTCCTTCTCTCTCCACGGGATTGGCTCCAGGGTTCTTGGTAGGTGAGGCTGACAGTCCACGTCAGCAGATGGCACTCCATGGGCTGCCCAAGGCTCCGGTCCACTCCAGATTTCGATTGAGGTGAATCAAGATCATATAAAACGTGCCCCACCGGTCCAATCACGAAGCAATGCGGCCAGAACATGGTTGATCAAGTCAAAGAGAAGGAAAAGCGATCAAGTGGGGGCCACAAGCAATCCAAGTCATTCAAAGACTAGATCACCATGATCTGAACCATGGAAGAGCTCGCATGGGTCATCAAATAGCAAGGCCAAGGGTTTGATCATCAAAAGAAGGGTCAGAATCCAAGATCTAACCATCAAGTGGGCTCACAAAGTCAAGACAAGCGATCTGAGCCATACAAGCCATCATCCACACCATGAGAAGCCTTCTTAGCCTCACAAATCATCAAAAGAGGTGCCCCAAAGTAAAGCCAAGGTCGCAAGTGGGCCCACAGGGCCGAATCTATCAATCTGAACCATTCAAGGGCAAAATCATCAGGATCCAAACCATTGGAAAGCTTACACAAGTCAGGAAGCAGCAAGATCAAAGGCATGATCATCAAGAGAGAAAGCCGGAATCCAAGATCCGATCATCAAATGGCCCGCAGGGCCAAATCAAGCAATTCGGACCACTCAAATCACAGTCAGCCCCGTCAGAAGCCAAAAAAAGCAAGGTAAGTATGCCCAACCCCATCAACTTGGTCCGAAGACCTTAAACTACGTCGGGATCAAGATCCCGAGGGATTGTCAATAAAACCGGCATCAGTCTTCTTCAAGATCTGGTGGCTCCGGACATTTTCAGAAAACCAAAAAATATATACATCACTTGTACAGTTTCTGGTCCGAAGACCTTAAACTACGTCGGGATCGACATCCCGAGAGATTTTCAATAAAAGCCGGTATCGGTCTTGATCGCTTGAATTAAGATCCGACGACACCGAGTACTTTAAAAAAAAAATGTCTTTCCTGTTTTGTGCAATTTGGTCCGAAGACCTTAAACTACGTCGGGATCAGGATCCCGAGGGATTTTCAATAAAAGCCGACATCGGTTTGGATCGAATCAAGACCTGACGATCTCGGACATTTTCAGAAAAATAAAAAAATATATCTGCCTCTTTTAAAGTTTTGGGTCCGAAGACCTTAAACTACGTTGGGATCAACATCCCGAGAGATTTTCAATAAAAGCCGGCGTCGGTCTTGTTTGCTCACATCAAGATCAATGACTCCGGACATTTTCAAAAATCATAAAAATATATTACCAGCCCCGCTTTTAAAGTTTTGGTCCGAAGACCTTAAACTACGTCGGGATCGACATCCCGAGAGATTTTCAATAAAAACCGGCATCAGTCTGGATTGTCCATCCGCTGACACCGGACATTTTTCCAAAAAAAAAAAAAAAAAAAAACATGTTTGCCCTTCTTTTGTACAGTTTCATGGTCCGAAGACCTTAAACTACACTGGGATTAATTTCTCGGGGGACCTTTCTCGCTTTCAACTAAAGACCGGCATCGGCCTCGACCGTTGGGATCATGGTTCGATAACCCGGGTCATTTCAAAAATACCAAAAATACTTTAAAGCTTTCCATAAAAACCAGTATCAATCTTGATCACCCGAGTTGAAATCTGGAACCTTTTCAAAATAAAAAATATATATATATAAATAATATATAAAACAAAAAAAATTTCACCACCAGTTTCAAACGCACCAATTTATCCCCAGCGGTCCGAAGACCTTAAACTACACTGGGATTAACTTCTCGGGGGCTTTCTTTCCTAACCTGTTCCAGGCATGGCTGACACTTGATCGTACGGGTGTCTGGAATCTCTTAAACAGGTAAAGGCTGTGGCGGGCAGAACTCCGCAATCCTGTTCGTGTTGAACGCACCGTGATAGACAACCTTGATTTGGAAGTCGCTGTTGAAGCTGACGGATGTTCCCTGTTCCTAGAACTCATGAAGGGGATTAAGGCTGTTGGGAGGTGGAGCTCACCCTCACGGAATTGTGAGCAACGTAAGACCCCAAACTGAATTGACTAAGGGAAATGTGAGGATGTGGCTCATTTTGTGGCCGAAGGAGTCCGTCGGACGATACGTGGTCTATGTGCATTGCACATGAGGAACAGGCAACTTTGTGGGTGTGTTGACTGAAAACCCTCAAAATCCCCTCATCCGAAGATGTAAAACTACGGCACTTAACTGTGTGAGACTCGTCTGGCTCGCTGACGTAAAATGGATCGGGTGCCTTACCAGTAGTAGAAGCTGGAAGTGGATGGAAATTCCACATCTTTTCCCTGCATTTCAGAAAAATCACAAAATACAAAAACATTGCAAAATCACCTCTTCAAAAATCACAAAAATATTTCCCTTGCTTTCAATCAGAATATTGCCAAAATCACAAAAAATATTTCCATCGCTTTCAAATCAAAATATTTTCAAAAACCACAAATATATTTCCCTTGCTTTCAATCAAAATATTGTCAAAAATCACAAAAATATTTCTCTTGCTTTCAAAGAAAATATCCTCAAAAATACAAAAATATTTCCTATGTTTTCAATAACCAATCTCTATCCTGATCACTCAGGTAAAGATTCGGACCACATATTTACAAAAAATCACAAAAATTAGCATCCCCAGCACTACAATTCAGGAGTCTTGAACTCCGCTCACTTCACAGTATGGGATGACGGATCCAATCGTTCGCAAATTGGAATCTTGACCAAAACGGGCGACCAAACACCATCTCAATCACATGTATGCCCAGAAGAACATCTTGAAGTCGGATAGCATCCTCGTACATTCTCATTCGCAAAGAAACAGCATCTTGGGACGATGGACCTGATCGACCACGGGTCGGGATCTTGACCAACCCGCTGTCCAAACCTCCGTATCAAAAAGAAAAATCGCCAGGGGAGCACAACCCTGCAAGCAATAAGCTCCAAGTTTTCTGCATCACCAGCAAAAGCAAAATCATCAAACGAGAAGAGAATGAGCCAAGCCATGCATTCATCATGCATCTCCATGCATCAGCATCCATCGCATCAATCATCATGTTTACCTGCTTTCAAAATAAAAGCCGGTTAGCCACAGCCCCACAGGCATCCCTAGTGGAGGCACATGCAAACCAGATTTTCATTTCAAAAAGACAAAAAATATTTCTATTTGCAAATAAAAACCCCATGGAGTATCACTCCCTAGAGTGGGTGCCTTTTCAAAAATCCAAAAATATTTTCCAGTAGAGCGTTCTGCCTCCAAAACACCAGGAGATCTTTCATATCTCTGGGTAGGAGCCGACGCAAAAATCAAATAAGATCCGATGTCTCGCGATTTCCCCGAAGACCATCGGATCCAATGCACTCAAAGTATGATCGAACTGAACTCCAGTGTCAGTGCGGTCGTGCCACATGCCAAGATACAAAAAGATGAAAGCCAAAAGGCTCGGTCACAGAAACCATTTGAACAGGTGGAAACGATGAATTGTAACCCAAGTATCAAAATCAGCAGATTGGGTGGAAAGAGTTCACCCGCACATACCTAGGCGTGGATGCCTGAAGTACCTTGACTGAGTCCAAGTCGGCGTAGTAGAATCCCGTAAGACTATCTGACGCAGGGCGTCTAACCACTTTGACAGTCAAGCGAAACAAGTACTCCTGGAGTGATCTGGGAAAACATCAAACATCACACAAACAGTCTTAGGGTCAGCATCCTCGTAAGACTGTCGACGCAGAGGCTCTGCTGTACCTTTCCGATGTTAGTACCGATCGGGAATGGAAGGGTTGCGATTGGGTACCCAGGTTGCAGCAAACTGCAGGGACAATCGCAACGTTTTCTCCAAACTCTCGCGGTATGTGCGAGTTATCAATTTCCAGACAATCAACTGACTCAGATACAAAGGACAACAAAGATTCCAAACCACAATCAAGGAAAGAATGAATTGCAAACTAAGCATCGAAACCAGCAGATCGGTTGGAAAAGCCCACCCGCACATACCTAGGCGTGGATGCCTGAAGTACCTTGACTGAGTCCAAGTCGGCGTAGTAGAATCCCGTAAGACTATCTGACGCAGGGCGTCTAACCACTTTGACAGTCAAGCGAAACAAGTACTCCTGGAGTGATCTGGGAAAACATCAAACATCATACAATCAGTCTCAGGGTCAGTAACCTCGTAAGACTGTCGACGCAGAGGCTCTGCTGTACCTTTCCGATGTTAGTACCGATCGGGAATGGAAGGGTTGCGATTGGGTACCCAGGTTGCAGCGCATGCAGGGACAATCGCAACGTTTTCTCCAAACTCCCGCGGTACGTGTGAGTGATCGATTTCCAAACGGTCAACTGGCACAGATGCAAAGGCAAGTAATGATTTCAGACCATGATCCATGAATGACCGGGTCAGAAGTGGGGTGTCCACTCGCTTTGGCATTCAGTTGCACGCAACCTCTGCCAAAGAGGGGCATCTGTAGACACCCCACCTTCGGCTACGCTGTTGGTAGAGATAGCTGGATGAATGGAGGACCATACCCCCAAATCCCAAGTCCAAACTCAGCCAAACTCTCCCTTGTAAGCCCCATTCCATAGCCCAGTTCAAGCCTGAACCCAGTCAACTCAGTCCTAAACACCACCCTGAAAAACCCCCCATAAGAAAAGCCAGTCAAAAAATCCCAAAAAAGTCAAACTCGTTGAGTCAACCCACTGAGTCAACTCGCTGAGTCAACTCGTCGAGTCAAAACACTGAGTCAACCCGTCGAGTCAACCCGCCGAGTCAAATCACCGAATCGACCCGCTGAGTCAACTCACTGAGTCAACCCACCGAGCCAAACAGCGGCCCATAGCAGGCCGCCCAAAACGCCGCTGAATCCCAAGAAACGGCCGTACGGGCGGCCCATAGCAGGCCGCCCAAACCGCCGCTAAATCCCAAGAAACGGCCGTACGGGCGGCCCATAGCAGGCCGCCCAAAATAAATTACGGGTTCTGCCACTGCCCGCTGCTATAAATACCCCTAGCCTCTTCCCATTTCAACACACAATCCATTCCAATCCAGCCCGGGTCCGTTCCAAGCCCTTCTCCGCCCCTTTAGCCCATCTTTCCACCAAGGAGAGCCCGAGTGAGGAGAGCCTAACCCTGGTCCAGCTTTGCCTGACCACTGGTCCAAGCCTCCCAAGCCATTCAAGCCCTGATCCAGCCACTCGAAGCCAACCCTTGCGACACCTCCGTCCATCCAGCTACTCTTTTTCCAGCATCATCTCATTTGCATCTAGCATAAGTGCAACATTTACTTTTCTTCCAACCCCCCTGCTTCACTACTAGCACCTTGATCCGTCAAGTACACATGCATATGTCTTTATATTAAGCACCTGTCAGTTCGAGCGTATGCTCTGGGCTTGCCCGTTGTTGGAACCTGCCCATCAGAAACTCTTACTGTTCAGACCTGCATTCATGCTTCACCATAAAACACCTTGATCATTCAAGCACACTGCATACGTCTTACATTAAGCACCTGTCAGTTCGAGCGTACGCTCTGGGCTTGCCCGTTGTTGGAACCTGCCCATCAGAAACTCTTACTGTTCAGACCCGCATTCATGCATCATATCATCCATGAGAATATACGAGGATTAAACTAGACTTTCAAGTATCCGATCGATTCTGTGAAGTAGAGACCGTACTTCGATACGGGCAGTGTGTGGGGTGCTTAACCTCTTCCCACCCTGTAACCGTGATCCCTTACCTTGAATCTCTGACCGCAGATCAACAGGAGTCATTTTAGAGGAAGGAATCTTCGGATTCCCTTCTCTAACGTTTCTACGGGGTCTAGCCGACTGTAGATTCGAAGTAACTGGCTAGTGGCGACTCTGGTCTTATATAAATTCATTTAAGCACATCCAGCTCAATACGACAACCAAACAAAGCCCTCGAGAACGAGGCAAACCAGTGGCACAAACGGCGATTTCGCACTCACGCACCTCTTCTTCTTCTTCTTCCGAAGGGAAAGGGAGAACGACGTCGTGTGGGAGCGCGGAAAAATCGACGAGGGTCCACAGAACTTTATTCATCCCGAATTGAGATACGAAACTAAATCAAAGGGACTATAGTTATCATCGAAAACTGTAATCAAAGAGTTCTAAAACGTCTGAAATACTTCATTGTTAAGACCAGTTGATGTACGTCCCTTCTAAAGTGGTATCGGTCAATTGAGTGGCTAAGGTAATGAGTGCCTTCTAGCAAGTCACCCGTCCAAACCAGAGACGGTCACTGACACTGGTTGCACTAAGAAATCATGGGGTGTCCTCTAGCATGCCACCCGTCCGAACCCGAGATGATCATTGGCACTGGTTGTACTAAGAATCCATGGGGTGTCCTCCAACAAGTCACCCGTCTGAACTCGAGACGGTCACTGGCACTAGTTGCACTAAGAAACCAAGGGGTGTTCTCTAGCAAGTCACTTGTCCAAACCCGAGACGGTCACTGGCACTGGTTGCATTAAGAAACCATGGGGTGTCCTCTAGCAAGTCATTCATCCGAACTTGAGACAGTCATTGGCACTTGTTATACTAAATGAAAACTGTGGAGTGTATTCCTGAAAGTCATTTCATCCACAGAGATGCCCGATGACACTGAGATACACAACTCGGTTAAAATCCTGGTTACTACTCAACTAGGAACGCCCAAATGAGCACGGGACTAACATCTAGCTGGTCTTAGCAATGGCTTGGTCCATAAGAAATCCTAAACTTGGTTTCTACGACCATGAACTCAAGACTATAATCCCTGATGATTTAAATTACTTGCTCGATCTATCCAGGCTTCATCTCTTTAATATTCCATCTATTGTATAACTGCAATTCATAGTGGAATCTTGTCACTTTGTGCCATGGTTTTCTCTCGCAAGGGTTTCCACTTAAAAATCTTTGTGTTGCTTATGATTTGTTTCATTTACATTCATGCTCTTTTAATGCTTTATTTATCTACGATGCATGCATTCATTTACTTTTGCCTTTTAATCAATGGTGATCATCCATTGATGTAATTAAGGTTTCGTGACCAGTTCACAGCCTAGAATGTAAAAGATCTCAGAATCTCTGGAATAAAATTCGCCTTGCGATACCTCTCTTGTGTACACTTTGTGATTGCTTGTGATTATCTATGAATGTCTCCTATACTCAGAATTCCCCATAACAATGAAACACAGGAAAAACTGCCTGATGAGCATTTTTCTAGTTTTAACAGCTGACCCACTCTTTCACGACCCAATCTCGTTGGCCATAGTATGGGTGATCTTTTAGGACACCTAGGCAAATCTATAATGACTAAAGGTATTCCTAATATGGTCATGGTCATTAAGAGGTTAAGGGTTAAGGTTTTGGTCAAGGTTCAAGGTTCACCAAAGCATCACTTTTACCTATTTCTTCTTCCTTGATGCAGCAGGACCACTTGAGTCTTTGGTCTTCATCTTCGTTAAGTTCAACCAACATTAGACTCACTGACCTAAGTGATTGACAAACAAGGTGCACTAGTATGCCAGAGAAAAGTGCGCTAATAGTTAACACGGGTGGCTTTCTTAACAACTGTTTAATAGATTCGAATGCATCCTAACATGCTGTATTCCATTTAAATGGTGTTCCCTTCTTCATTAGATAAGCGAATGGCTGACACCTTCGGGCTAGGTTTGCTATAAATCTTCAGATGTATGCTAGCTTTCCTTGTAAGCTCTTCAACTCTTTTTAGTGTTTTTAGTGGTTGCATTTCCTGAATTACTTTTTCTTCCTCGGGTTGACTTCGATTCCTCTATGTCATACGATGAATTCGAGAAATTTATCAGAAGATACTCTGAATGCACATTTAAGGGATTCATCTTTAATTGTTTCTTTCGAAGTCTTTGCAAAAAAGACTGCGGATGTTCTAAGTGTTCCTCATGACCATCGGATCTTATGACTAGATCATCAACATAACACTCGATGTGCTTGTGCATCATATCACTAAAAATTTGTTGTATAGCCCGCTGATACGTTGCCCCTGCATTTTTTAACCTGAATGGCATGACCTTATAACAGTAAATACTCAAAGAAGTTCAAAAAGCAGTTTCTTCCTCATCTTCCAATGACATGCGTATCTGATTGTAGCCTGAATAACCATTCATGAAGGACATGGCAGTATATTTTGTGGTGCTGTCAATCAGTAACTCAATAATCGACAGAGGGAAATCATCCTTTGGGCAAGCTTTATTTAAATCTCTAAAGTCAACGCATACTCGTATTTACCCATTCTTCTTGTTAACCAAGATAATATTCGATATCCACTTAGGATACTAACTTCTCTGATGAATCCCACCATAACAAGCTTTTCACTTCTTCAATTCGCAACACTAAATCTAGATGAAAGCATCGTTGAGCCTGTTTAACTAGCTTCTTTTCCTTAGATATGTCAAGTTTGTTGTTAAGCCCTGAAATATGCATATCTGAGCCCCAAATCATAACACAATTGCATAGTTTAAGTTGTTAAAGTTAAGGACTTATACTTATTTTTTTGTTTGTAGGTTGTTCGTTCGCCTCAAGTGCAAGGCTGCGATGCAGTAATAAATCTCGGTAAGACCAAGGTCGATCCATAGGGAATTAGAAAACAACTTCTAAGCCATTCCAGCAACTAGGATTGTAATAATTAAGAGATTCAATTGATAGGATTATGTTAAAATAGCAACTTCTAAGCTATTCGTGCACCAGAGGGGCCCTGACCTGTTGGCCAACCGGTCTTAATTGGTCCGACCAAACTGGTCCTTTGTCTAGCAAGCTTCAGAGGAGGATGGCAGGGTGGCCGACTGGTCTTGACTGGTCTGGCTCCCTTGGCCGACCGGTCATGACTAGTCAGACCTCTTCTTTCTTCCTTTCTTTCTTCTCTTTTCTCCCTCTTTCTTCTTCCTTCTTTGGTCTACCTTGGGCCTTCATTCAAAGGCTCCTAAATCCGCTCTTTTTAGCCTCCAATTAGGTGAAGTCGCTCTTGTTCCTACAATCACAATCATGCATTAGATGGGCCTTTTAAACATGCAAACCATGCATATAATGTGATGTAATGGGCTATATCATGTATAAATTGGAGGTTCAACACACCCCCCAACCAGCTTTTTGCTAGTCCCGAGCAAACATGCGTGAAACAAGTTCAAACCTCCAAAAACCAACTCTCCTTCAGAAACTATGTTTCTATCCATTCCAAGACATATGAGTGTAAAATTCGAAAAAATTAAGTGATAGAAATTGGAACCTTAAACTCTCAAAACATAATAAGTGTGTTCACTCCCCAAGTGTAGGGTTGCGAAGTAGTAATAATTCGGAAAGACCGAGTATCATTACCACAGAGATTTATGAATGGGTATTCTCAGAATTTAACTAAAACAACTAATAATTAAGATTTTATTAAGAACTAAAGCTAGAAAATAATGATTTGGGTTTAAACAGTGAATGTGTAAGGTAATATCAATCTAAAAAGGCACTAGAGCGCCAAGGATCCACTTTTGATAAGTTTCAATGCATCAACACAACTAGATCTCACATAACTCAATCGAAATCGAATTCATATCTCTATCCGATCGGAATATAGAGCGGTTCAATCAACAATTATCTAAAACAGTTGCTCATTCATTGATTCGATTCCCACAATAATACTCAAGCCTTGGGCATACTCAATTGTGTAAGCCAAGCCTCTTTCCAATCTAGTTGAGATTCACAACCATAGCTCTCATCAAATCCTGTCACTGGACTTGATTACACCTAATGATTAGAACTCTAATTAAATCAAAATCAATCAGCAAACAGCTATTTCAGATTATAATAAAAAGATAAGAACTTTAGTTGAATGAGTTCCCACATGAAGATCGGGCCATTGTACACAAGGCAATCAAAGGGTCTACCATGCCCGGAGTCGATGATAGATCAATGAACTACACAAGCATAAACAATGCTCAGAAGGTAAGCTACCAAGCTTAGAATCACTAAGAATCACATGAGCCCGGAGTCATCAAGAGATCAAAGTAAAACCAAACTAGTACTTGATTCAAACTCATATTGAACTAAAATTCTTCAATTAAAACATAAAAGGAAACCTAGGTTGCATTAATCCATAAAAAACAAATCAAAAGCTTCACCTCTTAGCCCTAGCTAAGAGGTTTTAGTTCATCTCTAACATCCTTGAACTAGAAGCCTCAAAAACATAAAAACTACTAAAACAGGAAGAAAACTAAGAAAACTTGAAGTAGAATCCGTCTCCCAAGCAATCCCCACGTCCTAGCATGCTTTGGTATGAAGAGAAGAAGTCCTTTTATAGCTTGGAGGTGTCCATTGCGTAAGAAACTTCCAGATTTTGCGTAAGGATACGCACTTGCGCAGAGAATTTTGGCGCCCAAAAATAGAAACTATCTGTTTTGCATGTCCGACCGGTCACACGACCGGTCGGAGTGGCTTGGCCGACCGATCACGACCGGTCGGACCTGTCTTTTGACAGTCCAGAGAGTGCAGGCAAAGAGGGCGACCCGTTGGCCGACCGGTCACGACCGGTCGGACCGTGTAGTTCTTCCTCCAGCAGGTTTCCAATGATGTGGCCGACCGGTCGGGCTTCCTTGGCAGACCGGTCTAGACCAGTCGGATTGCTTTTCTTTATCCTTTTTCTTACTTTCTTTCTTCTTTTCTTTCTTTTCTTTTCTCTCCTTGGTTTCTTCTCTCTTTAGCCCACTTTAGGTCTTCATCCAAAGCTCCTAAGTGGAGTCTTTAAGTTCCCATTTGATGGTTCCTTTCTCTCATCCCTACAATCACAAATTCATGCATTAGATTAGTCTATAAGTCATGAAAACCATGCATAATGAGTGATGAATTGGGGTTAGAATATGCACAATTAAGAGCTCACCACACCCCCTAACCAACATTTTGCTAGTCCCTAGCAAAACATGTGTGAAACCAATTCTATTCTCCAAAGCCCAAATCTCCTTTAGAAACCATTCTTCTATACATTCCAAGTCACAAAAGTATAAAAATCAGAAAAATTAGGTCATAGAGGTTGAAACCTTAAACTCTCAAAACATAATAAGTGTTTATATGAAATTCCCGCCGATTGATTGATGAATAGAAGAACTTGAACGAATTCAACCTAGTGTGCATAGTGAAAGTTCATCTCATGAGTTTTCGGGATTATCTTCTTCATAGATCAACTAAACTATAATCTCAAGGTGTATAGAGCAACAACAAGCCTATGACAGGAATTTGCCTTACCGTCCTTTCGACGACTTTCACACTACAGTCCCATTTCCAGCTTTAGTTACGGGTAGACCATCCCCCGGTTGGTAGTAGGTAGCCCTAATCGGAATTTTCCACCATTTCTCCATCATTCCCAATTTTCATCCTTCCTTTCCGTTTTCTTTTACATTAGATAGGATTTTTAAAAATCCATATCTTTCGTTATTTTCCCATGGACAAGGATGGATAAAGTACCCTGGCTTGGTTTCTTAATACCTCAAATCTAAGTCTAGTCAATCCATAAATCACATAATCCTTTCAAATCATGAAAATCGTGTAATGTGAACTAGGTGTAAATGTGTTCAAGTTTTCTATCAATCATAAAAATAGGGGAATTCACATATAAAACCATTATATTAAGAGAAATTCAAAGCTTGCAATCATTATCTCCTTTTCTTATACTTATATCATCTCGAATGCATAGAATCAAAGTTTTCCAAAAGAGTCTTGAATTTTATAAAAATAAAAAAATTTCTACATCATTACTCGAAATGTCACAAAAGCTAGCAGATTCATCTAAGGAATCTCTCTCACCCCCCAACCAAAACTTTACATTGTCCTCAATGTAAGAAGGTATACAATGAATGCAACACATGAGAGCAATGCCAAAACAAAAAGAGAGTGAGAAAGGGAGATATCACCTGAAGCATATATTTCATGGCAAGATTAGCTTTTGAAGATGGATTACTTCACAAATAAATCAACTGATCAAAGCAAATCCTAATAGGAAAGCACTCTAGAAAATCATCCTCTATCAGATTAGGAGGTTAATCCCAACAACTCATTCAAAAGCATAAAGTCAAGCAGAATCATTAGATGGATCAAAAGGTTTCGTAGTAAGGTCATCCAATATCCTACTGTTGAGCTCTTAATTGTGCATATTCTAACCCCAATTCATTACTCATTATGCATGGTTTTCATGATCTAAAGACTAACCTAATGTATGTTTTGTGATTACAGGAATGAGAGTGGACTTCATCCGATAGGAGACTAAAAAGAGCCATTATGAAGCCTTTGGATAAAGGTTGAAGAAGGACTAAAGAAAGAAGAAATCAAGAAGAAGAAAGAAAGAAGAAACTGAAGAAGAATAGGGCTAAGACCGGTCGTATGACCGGTCGGCCAAGGGAGCCAGACCGGTCAAGATCGGTCGGCCAACCCTATGCACACGCTGGAAGAAGGACCAAACCAGTCCGACCGGCCGGTCTTGATCGGTCGGCTAGCCCAGTCCGACCGGTCATGACCGGTCGGCCAAAGAATTTTGTGGCTCAGAAGCTTGCTGGACTGTTTCTCAGTGAGGTCCGACCGGTCGGCCAGCCACTCAGACCGGTCGTGCGACAGGTCGACCATGTGATTAAAACAGAACTTTCTATTTTTGGTCCGAATTTCTCTGCGCAGTGCGTAAGTTTTACGTAAATTCTTAAATATTCCTGAGGTTGCGAAGCCTCCCCACTATAAAAGGACACCTAAGGATCGTTCCTAGGGTATCTTAGAAGAGTTTAAGCAAGGTTGGAGGCCGCGGAAGTGGATTTCGGAGCTCCACAACTCCTTCTAATTTGTTTTGCTGTTTTTATGATTTTTCTAGTTGTTTCATGTTTGCTTGGATCATGAGCAGCTAAACCTCTTAGCTAGGGCTAAGAGGTGAAGCATTGTAGTGGATCTAAGATGTTTCAATTCGTTCTAAGTTGGTTTTAAGATTGAATTTCATGTTTATGAACAATGGTTTGAAGTTTATACAAGTTCTAAGTAGTTTTTCTTAGTCTTATGATGACTCATGGATGTTTGGGAGAATTACTTAAGTTCTTAATTGCTTTGTGTTAGTCTAGACCTGTATGATCCGGGGAATTGGAGTACGCTCTAGTACTATGATCTTCATGTGGGGACTTCCTACCGAAGTTCTACTTTTCTGATTTTCTGAATTATGTATGAGACTGTGCATGTGATTTGAATCAAGTTCAAATCATAATCTAGCCTTGTCTTGTGATAGGACTTGAGGATGGTTATGATTGTAATCTTATCCTATTAGAATTGGGATTGACCTATGCAATTGAGCATGCTTAGCCTAGCTTGCATTGAGTGAATCATACACATGGCTCTTACATATGACAGATTGTTTGGTTTAACAGCTCTAGTATCCGGCTAGATAGATCTTAATATCGATTCTAGTTGAGAAATTGAAAAACCACAGCGGATTGAACATCAAGGATTGCTACAAGTGGATCCTTGAACCCCTAGTGCCTTTTTATAATTGTTTACCTTCAAAATAGTTTAAAATTGTTTCTCACATCAATCTCATACAAAATCTAGTTGTTAGCTCTTAATAGACACTATTGGATGTGTTTGTGAATTCCTACACAAGTCCCTGTGGATCGACCTCGGTCTTACCGAGTTTATTACTACATCGCAACCCTACAACACTTGGGGAAGCGAATAAGTTTTTGGCGCCGTTGTCGGGGACTTTGACGGTTTTTCACAGATTTCTGAAAATATAATCTATTTAGGATTTTTAGGAATAGGTATAACTTAGTTTATTTTGTTTGTTTTCTTTTTCAGGGATTTCTAGGAAGTTGAAGAAGACATAAGGATCTCAAGTACTCGAATCAGGTTCTATCTGTCTAAACCTTACTCTTCTCCTTCTCCTATTTATTCCTATCATATTCATCTCCTGTAGAGTGGGTGGAGACTCCTTTTGGATCTCTGAAAGGTAAGCCTTGTGCCGCCTGGATTCCTATTGGTCGGCTCTGCCGTCTTGAATCACCTTGTACTCAGAGATTTCTCTTCTCACCTCTACTCCTCTTTCTTCTTTTTCTGCACTTTTCTTAAAGGATTTAAAGAGTGGGTGGGGAGTTCTTTGAACCCCTATTAACCAGGAGAAATCGATCTCTATCCTTGCTTCTGGCCTAACCTTTGCAAGATACCTTGTGCTTCAGTCCTAGAGAAGAGTAAAGAAGGAAAGGAAGAATTCGTTTCTCTTTTCATTTCATATTTTTTGGATTTGCATGCCACATTGGGCTCGGGATTCCAATAACCGACTCATTAGTGAATGGGGAATAGTTGAAGGAATTGACAGAGAGCCACGTGCTAGGAGACATCTAAACTCTCCAATTTTGTCTGAAAACATGACTGCAAATCAACCTAATCCAATGGCCAATCCTAATCTGGGCCAAAACCAATCTGAAACGGGGGAGAATGTGGTTGAGAATGTTCCCCGCCCAAGAACTTTACGTGATTTCTTGCAACCAGCAAGAGCGAGCACTCCCTCATGCATAGTTTTTCCACAAAATGCAGGGAATGTGGATTTGAAACCGGGAGTGATCCAACTTCTCCCTAAATTCCATGGATTAGACAGTGAAAGTGCCTATCAACACCTTACGGAGTTTGATGAGGTAATAACCACCATGCACTTTGCTAATGTGACTGATGATGTGGTGAGACTCAAATTCTTCCCTTTTACTCTTAAAGATAAAGCTAAAGGTTGGCTTCATGCATTAAGGCCAAGATCAATTGGTGCATGGACTGATATGCATAAGGAATTCATAAAAAAATTATACCCTACTCACAAAACAAACATGTTGAAGCACCTTATCATGAACTTTGCCCAAAAGGAAGATGAAACCTTCTTCCAATGTTGAGAGAGGTTTAAGGACTTATTAAATGCATGCCCACATCATGGCTATGAAATTTGGCGGGTTATAAGCTTTTTCTATGAAGGACTGACTTCACCCATGCGCCAATTTGTAGAGATGATGTGTAATGGGGAGTTCATGAATAAGGAAGCTGATGAAGCATGGGATTATTTGGAAGAAATGGCTGAGAATGCACCGTCTTGGGATACATCAAAACCAACAAATTTCAAGACTGGCCAACAAAAGAAAAAATGGGGAATTTACATCTTATCGGAAGAAGATAGCTTAAGTGCACGTGTGGCTAGCCTCACAAGAAAAGTCGAGGCCATGGAATTAAGGAAAGGAGAGACGATCAACTCTAAGGACGTTGAAACTGTTTGTGGGATTTATGCCGAAAATCAACATGCAACACAAGATTGTCCCGCAATCTCAACATTCCAAGAACAAGAAAATGCCATAAACAGTTATCAACGGCAATTTGGTGCTCCAAACTCAAACACGTATGATTCTAGTTGGAAGAACCATCCCAACTTCAGTTGGAGGAATGGACCTACTACGAATGCAACCAATATCCCTCAAGCTCAACCTATACTAGGTCCATCTCTAGTCATTACTCCAAAAGTTACGCTAGAGGAGATGTTGGGTGCATTTGTATCGGTCCAAGTTGAGTATAACAAGACTAATTCTCTGAAAATAGATGGGTTCATGCAAGAGCAATTGAAATTTAATCAAAATACAACCCAAGCCATCAATGACTTGAAAACCTCAATGGCTAGGGTTGAATCTCACCTCAGTGCCAGGGAGAAAGGCACACTTCCTGCCCAACCTCTTCCTAACCTAAGGACCCAATTTGAGATACAAGATGCAAGCTCATCCTCCCAACATATGGAGCATGTTCAAGCTATCACCACTTTGTGAAGTGGAAAAATAATTGATAAACCTAATCCGGTGAAGGCCCCACAGCCTAATGATCCTAGAAATTTCCAAAGAGGATGATAACCTAAACAACACTCCACGAGAGAGAACCGAAAAGGCAATACAAGCCGGTTGCCCCGTTTCCACAAAGGTTGATTTCACCTAAACCTTTAGACAAAAATCTGAAAATTTTAGAGGTTTTCAAGCAGGTGAAGATCAACATCCTATTGTTGGATGCCATTAAACAAATTCTGTCATATGCTAAGTTTTTTAAGAATCTTTGCACAATAAAAAGAAAAATACATGTGCAAAAGAAGGCATTTTTGACAGAGAATGTAAGCGCCATTATAAATCACGGGATGCCCAAGATATACAAAGATCCTGGTAGTCCGACAATATCATGCATAATTGGAGACTACCGGGTGAAGCATGCTTTACTTGATCTAGGAGCAAGTGTGAACTTAATACCCTTTTCGGTCTATGAACAATTGGGTTTAGGTGAATTAAAACCCACCAAAACCACATTACAACTCGCTAACCGATCGATTGGTATTCCAAGAGGGGTGATTGAGGACGTTCTTGTCCAAGTTGACAAGGTCTACTACCCAGTGGACTTCATTGTCTTGGACACACAACCCATGGTTAATAGTGGCCCTCAAATTCCTGTCATACTTGGCCGCCCATTCCTAGCTACATCAAACGCTATCATAAATTGTAGGAGTGGGGTCATACAAATGTCCTTTGGTAATATGACAATTGAGTTAAATGCTTTCAATGTTGACAACCAACAAGAGGATGAAGATGAAGAGGGATGAAGATGAAGAGGTCCACGAAATAAACATGATC
This sequence comes from Liriodendron chinense, assembly GCA_003013855.2. Lineage (NCBI taxonomy): Eukaryota > Viridiplantae > Streptophyta > Magnoliopsida > Magnoliales > Magnoliaceae > Liriodendron > Liriodendron chinense. The sequence goes on along the minus strand of ML058417.1, from coordinate 2,252,366 downwards.
AATTCTATTGTGGAAGATGTGTCCCTCTCAACCCCTTACCTCAATCACTTAGAAGAAGATGCGGCCTATTCTCTTGATAAGAATGTTGATGTGATAAGTGATGTAGTCACACCTTTCGAGTTGGTATCGGCATATCATGTTAGCCAAGAAAAGGATGTGGAAACAACACTTTACTGTACTGAGAAATCAATTCATATTTCCACACCTCTATGGATCATGCATACCGACCTCTACCAACCCTGGGATGACCCATACTTGCAAAATCAATGCCCAGGAAAATCTGAATGGAGACATATTCTTTCTGAAAAATATGATGCTGTCTCCTCTTATACATGTGATGAAAACATTAATGAAACGACTGAAATTCCTTCTTGGAATTTTCAGTGGCTTATCTGGATCACTCACACACATGTATACTGTAATGCAGGATATTAGATGACGTTATTGCAAAACCTTTTGATCCATCTAATGATTCTGCTTGACTTTATGCTTTTGGACGAACTGTTGGAATTGATCTCCTAGTCTGATGGAGGTATAGAGTAGTTAGAATTAGGATTTTGTTGCTTTTGTTTGCTTTTGCTTAGGTTTGTTAGAAGGAGGAAGAATTTCACTTTTCACTTTTTCAGGTACTCTCATTCCTCACTCCCTTTTATGTTCAAATTGCTCTCATGTTTTGATCATTGCACATCTTTTACATTGAGGACAATGTAAGATTTGGTTGGGAGTGTAGGATCACTTGGATGAATCCAGGAGTTTGTAACATTTCGAGCAATTATGTAGAAATTTTTCGATTTTCCTAAAATTAAAAACTCTTTTGGAAAACATTGTTTCTATGCATTCAAGATGATATGAGCATAAGAGGAGGAGATATGAAGTGTATGAGGTTGTATGTCTAGAATCTCTCATAGCATAATGGTTTTATATGTGAATTCCCCTAGTTATGTGATTGATAGAAAATTTGAACACTTTTACACCTATTTCACATTACACGATTTTCATGAGTTGGAAGAATTATGTGATTTGTGGGTTAGCTAGACTTTGATTTAAGGTGCTGAGAAACCAGGCCGGGGTACTTTGTCCATCCTTGTCCATGGGAAAACAACGAAAGATATGGATTTCTACAAATCCTATCTAAATTAAAAGAAAAAGGAAAAGGAAGGATGAAATTGGGAATGATGGAAAAATGGTGGAAAATTCTGATTAGGGCTACCTACTACCAATCGGGGGATGGTCTACCCGTAACCAAAGCCGGAAATGGGACGTAGTGTGAAAGTCGTCGAAAAGAAGGTAGGCAAATTCCTGTCATTGGCTTGATGTGGCTCTATATACCTTGAGATCTATAGTCTGGTTGATTTATGAAGAAGATAATCCTAAAAACTCATGAGATGAAGTTTCACTATGTACACTAGGTTGAATTTGTTCAAGTTCTTCTATTTTTCAACCAATCAGCGGGAATTTCATATGAATGCTTATTATGTTTTGAGGGTTTACGGTTTCAACCTCTGTCGCCTAATATTTCTGAATCTTACACTTGTATGTCTTGGGATATATAGAAGAATGGTTTCTGAAAGAGAGTTGAGTTTTGAAGAATGGAATTAGTTTCACGCATGTTTTGCTCGAGACTAGCAAAATGCTGGTTGGGGGGTGTGTTAAGCTCTTAATTGTGTATATTCTAACCCCAATTCATCACTCATTACGCATGGTTTTCATGATCTAAAGACTAACCTAATGTATGTTTTGTGATTACAGGAATGAGAGTGGACTTCATCCGATAGGAGACTAAAAAGAGCCATTATGAAGCCTTTGGATGAAGGTTGAAGAAGGACCAAAGAAAGAAGAAATCAAGAAGAAGAAAGAAAGAAGAAACTAAAGAAGAATAGGGCCAAGACCGATCGTACGACCGGTCGGCCAAGGGAGCCAGACCGGTCAAGACCGGTCGGCCAACCCTATGCACATGCTGGAAGAAGGACCAAACCAGTCCGACCGGTCTTGATCGGTCGGCCAGCTCAGTCCGACTGGTCGTGACCGGTCGGCCAGCCACTCAGACTGGTTGTGCGACTGGTCGACCATGTGATTAAAACAGAACTTTCTATTTTTGGTCCGAATTTCTCTGCCCAGTGCGTAAGTTTTACGCAAATTCTTGAATATTCTGAGGTTGCGGAGCCTCCCCACTATAAAAGGACACCTAGGGATCGTTCCTAGGGTATCTTAGAAGAGTTTAAGCAAGGTTGGAGGCGGCGGAAGTGGATTTCGGAGCTCCACAACTCCTTTTAGTTTGTTTTGCTGTTTTTATGATATTTCTAGTTGTTTCATGTTTCCTTGGATCATGAGAAGCTAAACCTCTTAGCTAGGGCTAACAGGTGAAGCTTGTAGTGGATCTAAGATGTTTCAATTCGTTCTAAGTTGGTTTTAAGATTGAATTTCATGTTTATGAACAATGGTTTGAAGTTTATACAAGTTCTAAGTAGTTTTTCTTAGTCTTATGATGACTCATGGATGTTTGGGAGAATTACTTAAGTTCTAAATTGCTTTGTGTTAGTCTAGACCTGTATGATCCGGGGAATTGGAGTACGCTCTAGTACTATGATCTTCATGTGGGAACTTCCTACCAAAGTTCTACTTTTCTGGTTTTCTGAATTATGTATGGGACTATGCATGTGATTTGGATCAAGTTCAAATCATAATCTAGCCTTGTCTTGTGACAGGACTTGAGGATGGTTATGATTGTGATCTTATCCTATTAGAATTGGGACTGACCTATGCAATTGAGCATGCTCAGCCTAGCTTGCATTGAGTGAATCATACACATGGCTTTTACATATGATAGATTGTTTGGTTTAACAGCTCTACTATCCGGCTAAATAGATCTTAATATCGATTCTAGTTAAGAAATTAAAAAACCACAGCGGATTGAACATCAAGGATTGCTACAAGTGGATCCTTGAACACCTAGTGCCTTTTTATAATTGTTTACCTTCAAAATAGTTTAAAATTGTTACTCACATCAATCTCATACAAAATCTGGTTGTTAGCTCTCAATAGACACTATTGGATGTGTTTGTGAATTCCTACACAAGTCCCTGTGGATCGACCTCGGTCTTACCTAGTTTATTACTACATCGCAACCCTACACTTGGGGAAGCGAACACCTGCTTTACAATGTACATGTGTGTAAGTGATCGAGATAAGCCACTCAAAATCCCAAAAAGGAATTTCAGCAGGTTCCTTAATGTTTTCACCACATGTATAAGAGGAGACATCATCATATTTATCAGAAAAAATATGTCTCCATTTAGATTTTCCTGGGCATTGATATTGCAAGTAAGGATCATCCCAGGGTTGGTGAAGTTCAGTGTGCATGATCCATAAAGGTGTGAAATATGAATTGATTTCTCAGTGCAACAAGGTATTGTTTCCACATCCTTCTCTCGGCTAACGTCATATGCCGATACCGATTCTAGAAGTGTGACCATATCCCTTATCATGTCATCGTTCTTATCAAGGAAGTAAGTCACATCTTCGTCTAAGTGACCGGAGTAAAAAGGTGAGAGGGACTCATCTTCCACGATAGAATTGATCATGTTTATTTCGTGGACCTCCTCATCTTCATCCTCTTATTGGTTGTCAATATTGAAAGCATTCAACTCAATCGTCATATTGCCAAAAGACATTTGTATGACCCCACACCTACAATTGATGATAGCGTTTGATGTAGCTAGGAATGGACGGCCAAGTATGACAGGAATTTGAGGGCCAATATTAACCATGGGTTGTGTGTCCAAGACAATAAAGTCCACCGGGTAGTAGACTTTTTCAACTTGGACAAGGTGTTGAGCTCTTAATTGTGCATATTCTAACCCCAATTCATCACTCATTATGCAAGATTTTCATGATTTAAAGACTAATCAAATACATGTTTTGCGATTGTAGAAATGAGAGTGACTTGGTTCAATTGGTGACCAAAAGGGCACATTTAAGAGCCTTTGATGAAGGCCCAAGGTGGACCAAAGAATGATGAAGAAAGAGAGGAGGATGAGGAAGAAAGAAGGAAAGAAAAGAAAGAAGAAATAATGCAGAAAATGGGGTCCGACCGGTCAAGACCGGTCGACCAACACTACTGCTTTCTACAGAAGCTGCTGGAGTAAGGCCAGCCTTGTCCGACTGGTCTTGACCGGTCGGACATGGGTAGAAATTCTTCACATGTTGCTGGACTGCCACCCAGACAGGCTAGACCGGTCTTGACCGGTCGGCCATGCAAATTCCAGCTTTGCAGATTGCAGACAGTAGATCATTCCCGTTTCTGATTTTTTGGACCATTTTTCTAGGCCCATCTTAATGATATTTGAAAATCCAACACATCCATATCGAAGAGGAGCTCGACGCCGAACTAACCCAAGTGGTTTTGTGTCAATCGGAGCTACGGATTGATCGTGGTGGCCAAAACAATACAAACTGTCTAGAAAGTTCCAGATTCTGCCTACTCTACTCTGGGCCGGTCCGGGTGGCATATCATTGATGATATGAAGAATCTAATTTGACCATCTTCTAGACCACATCCATATATGAATAACCACAAAGTTTCAGATCAAAAGGATGTGTGGTTTGATCGTACCGGTTGAAGAAAGATGGACCATCCAGAAAGATCCAACTGCGCAGAGTTTATAAAAGCCCTAAGTGTTCTAATTTTCGGACCATATTCTGGGATTTTTTTGGACAATCTAATCCATCTATCATGTAGAGGAGGAAGTTTTCTACCAATGTTCAAAATTTGGGATCAATCCGACATCTATACACTCCGGAGCGTTGAAAGCAAGATGACTGGTTCTGAAGGTACCCGAAGCGCGCGATTTTGAGAGGCGGTCGGTGATCTGATTGGTGGGCCCATTCAAAGGATAATCTTGTAAATATAAATCATCTATGAGGAAGATCACATTACAAGGAAGCTACAAATCAAATTTGAAGGCAATCCGACCATTGGTTAAGCCGTACCAAGCGAAACAAATTCTGCTATGTTGCTGTACTATTGTTGCACTATAAAAGGAGGTGTGCTCTTCTATTCCAAATCAACCAAGGACGTGGGGAGTAAGGAGTTCAAGTCATAAGAGGCTTCCTAGCCTCCTCCAGCTAGTTTTTCTTCCTTTACTTAGTTCTATTTCTAGTTTTTCATATGCTTTTCATTAGCTAATCTCTTAGCTAGAGCTAAGAGGTGAACCTTATAGTTTTCTTAGATTGCTTAATTCGTTTATTGGTTTTAAGATTGGTTTTCATGATTATGAACTATGGTTTGAAGTTTATATAAGTTTTAAGTAGTTTTTCTTAGTCTTATGATGACTCATGGATGTTTGGGAGAATTACTTAAATTCTTAATTGGTTTGCATCAGTCTAGACCTGTATGATCCGAGGAATTGGAGTGCGCTCTAGTACTATGATCTTCATGTGGGGCTTCCTACCAAAGTTTTACTTTTTTGAATTTCTGTAATATGTATGGATTGTGCATGTGATTTGAATCAAGTTCAAATCATGATCTAGCCTTGTCTTGTGACAGGACTTGAGGATGGTTATGATTGTGAACTGAACCTTTTGGAATGGGGAATGACCTATGCAATTGAGCATGCTCAGCTCAGCCTACATTGAGTGAATCCTATGCATTGAACTTACATATGAGAGATTGTTTGGTTTAACACCTCTATCATCCGACTAGATAGATCTTAATATCGATTCTAGTTGAGAAAGTGAGAAACCATAGCGAATTATGCATCTAAGGAGAGCTATAAGTGGATCCTTGATGCTCTAGTTATCTTTCCATTATCAGATTTTCTATTTTATGTTCAAAACCAATTTCAAACCTCTTAAGATTCCAGTTATTAGGATAATTTGAATTGTTTACTTCCAATTATTACCGAGATTATTACTACATCGCAACCCTACACTTGGGGAAGTGAACAAGTTTTTGGCGCCGCTGCCGGGGAAAGAGGTTAAACGGTTCTAATTGTTCTAGTAGCTATAGAGTAGTCTTAGTTAGGTAGGATTTTCAGTTTTTGTAGAAGTAGTTTTCTGATTTTTTTTATATTACTAACAATTTTCTGTTTTTGTATTTTGCAGGAACTTAGTTGCTGACATAGTTCTCACTTCCACGGGTAACATCTCCCCATCTCCCCTTCTTCTTTTTGTTTTTTTTTTTTTCTAGATTGGGACTGTTTCAACTTCTTATAATTTCATTATGAATAATTGGACGGGTGGATTGTCTAAATACCTTTTGGAAGATGAGAGGTCGAACCAACTAAAAAATCATTATGATTGGAACCATTACAAGCATGAATATCTTTCTATGACTCAATCTACTTCTAATACTCCCCCACATAAGACCTTTGCGATATTACCGGAATGACAACAATTTGCATAACTTTTCGCCAGGTAAGACAATGGGAGAGTATCAGAAAGAGATGAATAATGTTCCACCGATTAGGACAATGTATGATCACTTGTTTGGCTACAAATATCAACAACTATCTAATAGCACAACATATGACATACATAATCCTAATAGGTGGGAGCATCAAAATTTCAATTTGGGAGACGAGCCAACCATGGATGCCAACAATTATCCTCAAGAGTTTCTTTCTCATGAGCCACAACCGACACGAACTCTTGAGGATACACTGCGAGAGTTTATGGAAATAACTGAGCAATGCATACAAAACCTCTCGCCATCTCAAAATATTGAACCCAACATTGGGAACACCGAATCAATCCCCAACAATGAGGAGGATGAGGCTATCCAAACCCAACCTTCTCTAGATTTAATGACTAAACTTCTAGAGGATATTGATCTTGGTGACCCCAATATCACCATCGATTATGGTGAATCAACTATCTCTTTTAGATATCCCGATTTTAATAATGAAGAGATTTCAATGACGGTTGACGAACCTGAGGAATCCATAAAATTTGAAAGTGATAGTGAGATTGCCTACAATGAGGGTTCCGTGGATGATTGTGAGCCCATGATTTCTTCTTCTAAAGGGCCGAATGTTTATGAGTCGCCAGAAGATATTCTTGCTAGAGAGATGGCCGAATTCGATATTTTTGAGTCATTCCACCAATAACACATGCCGGATTCTATTGTGGAAGAACTCCCTTGGGTTGAAAATTCTGCTTCTTTGGATGATGGGGTGGCACAATCTGAAATTTCAAAAGATTAACCAATGCTAGATGATGTGCTTACCACTGAATCTAAATTTTTTTCTTTGGAAGACCTCCCCTCTATAGAGGAGGAATTCCTTACCCTTGAAACAGAATTTCCTCAATCAGTTAGGGAGAACGAGGACCCTTCATCCGACTCTCTCGATTTCTTAGAGGAATGCATGACCCACCCCTATGATCTGGATGATGAGATGATTAAGGAGTTGGATAGTTTGTTAGACATGGTGTCGGTGCCTGAAGAACACCATTCCACTGATTAACACTCTTTACCATTATTTGTGGAAACACCGTGCAATTCTGAATTTGTGGAGGAGACAACCCAAACTGAAAAATACTTAATGAATGTCTCTCCACCATCATGGGTTCTTCAACCCATTGAAAATTCTGATTGGGAGGACCCGTTTTTAATCAATTACAACCCAATTCAGAACTTGAGGAGATATCTTTTTGCTGCTCTTATCTCCTCCTTATATACGTGTGGTGCACACTATTATTGGACCTTCATGAAGAAACGCACCCAGGTATACATTCGAGCAGGACTTTGGATGGTCCTCATGAGAAATCTATTGAAATTCATGGAGATCCTGCTCAAATTTGATCATGTAGTCGATCGGACTAATCAAACGTAGGTAGGTAGGTTAGGATTTCTTTCTGCATTTAGGATTGAATAAGTCTCATTGAGACAATGGAAGATGCTAGAATTGATCAACTTGCTACCTCAGGTACTCTCGTTCTCACTCTCCTTTGTTTTATGTCATTGCTCTCATGTCATGCATATTGCATATCTTATTACATTGAGGACAATGTAAGATTTTGGTTGGCGGGTGAGATTCCTTAGATGAATCTACTAGCTTTTGTGACATTTCGAGCAATTATGTAGAAAATTTTTTATTTTTCTAAAACTCAAAACTCTTTTGGAAAACGTTGTTTCTATGCATTCAAGATGATACGAGTATAAGAAGAGGAGATACGAAGTGAGTGATGTTGCAAGCTTTGAACTTCTCTTAATATAATGGTTTTATATGTGAATTCCCCTATTTATGTGAGTGATAGAAAATTTGAACACTTTTACACCTAGTTCACATTACACGATTTTCATGGGTTGAAAGGATTATGTGATTTGTGGATTAACTATACTTTGATTTAAGGTGTTGAGAAACCAAGCCGTGGTACTTTGTCCATCCTTGTCCATGGGAAAATAACGAAAGATATGGATTTCTAAAAATCCTATCTAATGTAAAAGAAAAAGGAAAAGGAAGGATGAAATTGGGAATGATGGAAAAATGGTGGAAAATTCTGAAAATGGCTACCTATTACCAACCGGGGGATGGTCTACCCGTAACCAAAGCCGAAAATGGGAAGTAGTGTGAAAACCGTCGGAAGTACGATAAGATAAATTCCTGTCATAGGCTTGTTGTTGCTCTGTGCACCTTGAAATCCATAGTTTAGTTGATCTACGAAGAAGATAAGCCCAGAAACTCATGAGATGAACTTTCACTATGCACACTAGGTTGAATTTGTTCGAGTTCTTCTATTCATCAATCAATCAGCGAGAATTTCATATGGACACTTATTATGTTTTAAGAGTTTAAGGTTTCAACTTCTATCACCTAATTTTTATGACTTTTACACTTGTGTGTCTTGGGATGTATAGAAGCATAGTTTCTGAAGGAGAGTTGGTTTTTGGAGAATTAAATTTGTTTCATGCATGTTTTGCTCGAGACTAGCAAAATGCTGGTTGGGGGGGTGTGTTGAGCTCTTAATTGTGCATATTCTAACCCCAATTCATCACTCATTATGCAAGATTTTCATGATTTAAAGACTAATCAAATACATGTTTTGCGATTGTAGGAATGAGAGTGACTTGGTTCAATTGGTGACCAAAAGGGCACATTTAAGAGCCTTTGATGAAGGTCCAAGGTGGACCAAAGAATGATGAAGAAAGAGAGGAGGATGAGGAAGAAAGAAGGAAAGAAAAGAAAGAAGAAATAATGCAGAAAATGGGGTCCGACCGGTCAAGACCTGTCGGCCAACACCTACTGCTTTCTACAGAAGCTGCTGGAGCAAGGCCAGCCTTGTCCGACCGGTCTTGACCAGTCGGCCATGGGTAGAAATTCTTCACATGTTGCTGGACTGCCACCGAGACAGGCTAGACCGGTCTTGACCGGTCGGCCATGCAAATTCCAGCTTTGCAGATTGCAGACAGCAGGTCATTCCCGTTTCTAATTTTTCGGACCAGTTTTCTGGGCCCATCTTAATGATATTTGAAAATCCAACACATCCATGCCGAAGAGGAGATCGACGCCGAACTAACCCAATGGTTTTGTGTCGATCGGAGCTACGGATTGATCGTGGTGGCCAAAACAATACAAACTGTCTAGAAAGTTCCAGATTCTGCCTACTCTACTCTAGGGCCGGTCCGGGTGGCATATCATTGATGATATGAAGAATCTAATTTGACCATCTTCTAGACCACATCCATATATGAATAACCACAAAGTTTCAGATCAAAAGGATGTGTGGTTTGATCGTACCGGTTGAAGAAAGATGGACCATCCAGAAAGATCCAACTGCGCAGAGTTTATAAAAGCCCTAAGTGTTCTAATTTTCGGACCACATTCTGGGATTGTTTTGGACAATCTAATCCATCTATCATGTAGAGGAGGAATTTTTCTACCACTGTTCAAAATTTGGGATCAATCCGACATCTATACACTCCGGAGCGTTGAAAGCAAGATGACTGGTTCTGAAGGTACCCGAAGTGCGTGATTTTGAGAGGCGGTCGATGATCTGATTGGTGGGCCCATTCAGAGGATAATCTTGTAAATCTAAATCATCTATGAGGAATATCACATTACAAGGAAGCTACAAATCAAATTTGAAGGCAATCCGACCATTGGTTAAGCCGTACCAAGCGAAACAAATTCTGCTATGTTGTTGTAGTATTGCTGCACTATAAAAGGAGGTGCTCTATTCTATTCCAAATCAACCAAGGACGTGGGGAGTAAGGAGTTCAAGTCATAGGAGGCTTCCTAGCCTCCTCCAGCTAGTTTTTCTTCCTTTTCTTAGTTCTAGTTCTAGTTTTTCATATGCTTTTCATTAGCTAATCTCTTAGCTAGAGCTAAGAGATGAACCTTATAGTTTTCTTAGATTGTTTAATTCGTTTTATTGGTTTTAAGATTGGTTTTCATGATTATGAACTATGGTTTGAAGTTTATATAAGTTTTAAGTAGTTTTTCTTAGTCTTATGATGACTCATGGATGTTTAGGAGAATTACTTAAATTCTTAATTGGTTTGCATCAGTCTAGACCTGTATGATCCGAGGAATTGGAGTGCGCTCTAGTACTATGATCTTCATGTGGGGACTTCCTACCAAAGTTTTACTTTTTTGAATTTCTGTAATATGTATGGATTGTGCATGTGATTTGAATCAAGTTCAAATCATGATCTAGCCTTGTCTTGTGACAGGACTTGAGGATGGTTATGATTGTGAATTGAACCTTTTGGAATGGGGAATGACCTATGCAATTGAGCATGCTCAGCTCAGCCTACATTGAGTGAATCCTATGCATTGAACTTACATATGACAGATTGTTTGGTTTAACACATCTATCATCCGACTAGATAGATCTTAATATCGATTTTAGTTGAGAAAGTGAGAAACCATAGCGAATTATGCATCTAAGGAGAGCTATAAGTGGATCCTTGATGCTCTAGTTATCTTTCCATTATCAGATTTTCTATTTTATGTTCAAAACCAATTTCACAAACCTCTTAAGATTCCAGTTATTAGGATAATTTGAATCGTTTACTTCCTTCCCTGTGGATCGACCTCGGTCTTACCGAGATTATTACTACATCGCAACCCTACACTTGGGGAAGCGAACACAAGGACGTCCTCAATCACCCCTCTTGGAATACGAATCGATCGGTCAGCAAGTTGTAATGTGGTTTTGGTGGGTTTTAATTCACCTAAACCCAATTGTTGATAGACCGAAAAGGGCATTAAGTTCACACTTGCCCCTAGATCGAGTAAAGCATGTTTCACCCGGTAATCTCCAATTACGCATGATATTGTCGGACAACCGGGATCTTTGTATTTCTTGGGCATCCTGGGTTGATAATGGCACTTACATTCTTTGTCAAAAATGCCTTCTTTTGCACATGTATTTTTCTTTTAATCGTGCAAAGGTCTTTTAAAAATTTAGCATATGATGGTATTTGTTTAATGGCATCCAACAATGGGATGTTGATTTTGACTTGCTTGAAAACCTCCAATATTCTTGATATGTATCTTGAGGTTTGGCTGAAATCAAGCGTTGGGAGAATGGAGCAACGGGCCTATATTCTTTCAATAGTTCTTTTTCATTCATGGTGGTGCTAGGTCCATCATCTTCTTTGGAAGATACCGGATCATTAGGAGTTGAAACCTTCATTGGGTTAGATTTTTCAATAATTTTACCACTTCTAAGAGTGGTGATGGCCTTAGCTTGTTCCATGTGTTGGTTAGAGGAACTAGGCATGCTTATTTCATATTGTGATTTCAGATTTGGTATGGGTTGGGCTGGAAGAATCCCTTCCCTTGTGTTTAAGCGAGCCTTGATTTCCTCCACTGAATTTTTAAGCTCAAGCATTATCGTATGGTTGGATTGATTTATTTGAGCTTGACCTTCCATGAATGTTTTCAATGTATCCTCTATAGGCATTTGAGGTGGGGCCATAGAAAATTGCATTGGGGTCCCCTTTTGAGGATTACTTTGGTTGGTTCCATTTGCCCAATTGAAGTTAGGGTTGTTTCTCCAACTAGAATTATTCGTGTTTGAATTTGGAGTACTAAAAGGTTGTTGAGAACTATTCAAAGCATTCGATTATTCATATAAAAGTTCTCGAAACGCATAAATTGTTGGATAATCCGGCGTTTGATGCACATTGGAAGCACAAATACCACAAATAGTTTCAACAGTCCCCCTTTGTTGGGTTGTGTCTACTTTCCTTAATTCCATCTCCTCAACCTTTCGTGTGAGATTAGCCACTCTAGAACCTAGATCGTCTTTCTCATTTAAAACATAAATTTCTCCATTTTCCTTGGCTTGGGGTTGTTTTGAACTTGTTGGCTTAGATGTATCCCATGCTTGTGTGTTTTCAGTCAACATGTCAAAATAATCCCAAGCTTCCTCCGTTTCCTTATTCATGAACTCCCCATTGCACATCATCTCCACAAATTAGCGCATGGTTGAGTTTAATCCATCATAGAAGAAACTAATCAACCTCCACCGTTCGTAGCCATGATGTGGGCATGCGTTTAAAAGCTCATGGAAAAAGGTTTCATCTTCTTTTTCGGCGAAGTTCATTATAGCCCTTCTTAGTGCATTGGTTCGATGAGTCGGAAAGAATTTTTTAAGAAACTCCCGAGTCATCTCAGCCCATGTCCCAATAAACCTTGGCCTTAAGGAATGAAGCCATGATTTGGCCTTCTCTTTCAAGGAAAAAGGGAATAGTTTGAGTTTTATAGTATCCCTAGTTACATTGTCATAGTTTATTGTGGCAATAACCTCTTCAAATTCCTTAATATGTAAATAAGCGCTTTCAGAGTCGAGTCCATGGAATCTGGGAAGAAGTTGGATCAACCCCGGTTTAAAATCAATATTTCCCACATTGTGAGGGAAAATTATGCAAGAGGGAGTACTTGTCCTAGCTAGTTGTAAATAGTCACGTAAAGTTCTAGGTTGAGGTACATCCCCCACTTCATTCTCATCCAATTCAATAAAGTTTTGGGCTTGATTTTGAGGTTGATTAGCCCTTTGATTTTGTTGATTTTCAACCATCTCTCTAGTAAATTTTAATTTCTTTTCTAGCACGAGGCTCTCTATCAATCCCTTTAATAATTACTCCGTCACTAATGAGTCGGTTATTAGAATCCCGAACCCAATGTGGCATGCAAATCCAAAAAGAATGAAACAAAAAAGAATTCTTCCTTCCTTCCTTTACTTCTCTCTAAGACCGAAGCACAAGGTGTCTTGCAATGGTTGAGCCAGAAGCAAGGATAGAGATCGATTTCTCTTGGTCAATAGGGGTTCAGAGAACTCCCCACCCACTCTTTGAGTCTTTTGAGAAAAGTGCAGAAAAAGAAAGAGGAATAAGTTGAGAAGAGAAATCTCTGAGCACAAGGTGATCCAAGACGACAGAGCCGACCAATAGGAATCTAGGCGGCACAAGGCCAACCTATCAGAGATCTAAAAGGAGTCTCCACCCACTCTACAAGAGATGAATATGGTAGGAATGAGTAGGAGAAGAAGAAGAGTAAGGTTAGAATGATAAAACCTGATTTGTGACTTAAGATGCCTACTTTTTCTTCAACTTCCTAAAAATCCCTAAATTAGACCTATGTTAGAATCTTGCAAAAATCAAAACAAAGTAAGTTAGTATTTAGAAAAAAACCTACCCTAGAAAGCAAAACAAATCCTAAACCTATCTTAACACAATCTCAACTAAAAGCTATTTCAGAAAATTAAAAATACCACATAGAAATTCCCGGCAACGGCGCCAAAAACTTGTTCACTCCTCAAGTGTAGGGTTGCAAAGTAGTAATAATTCGGAAAGACCGAGTATTGTTCCCATAGAGATTTATGAATGGGTATTCTCAGAATTTAACTAAAATAACTAATAATTAGATTTTATTAAGAACTAAAGCTGAAAAATAATGATTTGGGTTTAAACAGTGAATGTAAGGTAATATCAATCTAAAAAGGCACTAGAGTGCCAATGATACACTTTTGATAAGTTTCAATGCATCAACACAACTAGATCTCACATAACTCGATCGAAATCGAATTCATATCTCTATCCGATCGGAATATAGAGCGGTTCAATCAACAATTATCTAAAACAGTTTCTCATTCATTGATTCGATTCCCACACTAATACTCAGGCCTTGGGCACACTCAATTGTGTAGGCCAAGCCTCTTTCCAATCTAGTTGAGATTCACAACCATAGCTCTCATCAAATCCTGTTACTAGACTTGATTACACCTAATGATTAAAACTCTAATTAAATCAAAATCAATCAACAAACAGCTATTTCACATTATAATAGAGCCACATCAAGCCAATGACAGGAATTTGCCTTACCGTCCTTCCGACGACTTTCACACTACGTCCCATTTCCGGCTTTGGTTACGGGTAGACCATCCCCCGGTTGGTAGTAGGTAGCCCTAATCGGAATTTTCCACCGTTTTTCCACATTCCCAATTTCATTCTTCCTTTTCCTTTTTCTTTTTAAATTAGATAGGATTTTTAGAAATCCATATCTTTCATTATTTTCCCATGGACAAGGATGGACAAAGTACCCCGGCCTGATTTCTCAATACCTTAATTCAAAGTCTAACTAATCCCTAAATCACATAATCCCTTCAACTCATGAAAATCGTGTAATGTGAACTAGGTGTAAAAGTGTTCAGATTTTCTATCAATCACAAAAATAGGGGAGTTCACATATAAAACCATTATGCAATGAGAGATTCCAGACATCCAGCCTTATACACTTCATATCTCCTCCTCTTATGCTCATATCAACTCGAATGTATAGAACCAATGTTTTCCAAAAGAGTTTTGAATTTTTAAAAAAAATCAAAAAATTTCCACATAATTGCTTGAGATGTTGCAAAATGCTGGATTCATCCGATTCATCCAAGCGGTCCTACACCCCCCAACCAAATCTTGCATTGTCCTCAATGTAAAAGATGCGCAATGAGAAAAACATGAGAGCAATTTGAAAATAAAAGGGAGTGAGGAATGATATTACCTGAGAGAGTGAACATTGGAAATCTTCCTCCTTCTAACAAACCTATGAAAACGAAAACAGAAGCAGCAAAATCCTAATCCTAACTACTCTATACCTCCATCAGACTAGGAGATCAATCATCCTGATACACAGGATCATTCAGGGGTATGGACATACCTTCTGAAGGAAAATTTTCAAAGAACGGCTTTAATCGCTGCCCATTTGCCTTAAAAATATTGCCGTTCCTTGGATTCAATAGCTCGACAGTCCCATACGGATAGACAGTTTGCACAATGTAGGGACCGGTCCATCGAGATCTCAATTTTCCCAAAAATAGATGTAAGCGAGAATTATACATGAGGACTTTTTGATTGATCGTGAATGTCTTGCGAAGAATATTCTTATCATGGAATATCTTCGTCTTGTCCTTGTAAATTCTCGCATTCTCATAAGCTTCATTCCGGATTTCTGCAAGTTCATTTAATTGAAGTTTGCGTAGCGAGCTTGCCTTGTCAGAATTGAAATTCATTGTCTTAATAGCCCAATACGCCTTATGTTCCAACTCCACAGGCAAGTGACAAGCCTTCCCATAGACAAGTCTATAGGGAGACATTCCAATAGGAGTTATAAAGGCAGTACGGTAAGCCCAAAGCGCATCGGTAAGTCGAAGTGACCAATCCTTGCGATCGGGATTCACCGTTTTCTCTAAAATGTGTTTAATCTCCCTATTGGATATCTCAGCTTGTCCACTAGTTTGTGGGTGATAGGGGGTGCTCACTTTGTGTGTAACGCCATATTTCTTCATTAGGGCTGCAAAAGGGCGATTGCAAAAGTGAGACCCTCCATCACTTATGATGACTCGAGGCATTCCAAACCGGGAAAGAATATTTTCTTTTAAAATTCGAATGACCGTTTTATGGTCATTATTCCGGCAAGGAATGGCCTCGACCCATTTGGAAACATAATCAACAGCAAGTAAAATGTATAAATTTCCAAAAGAAGATGGGAATGGGCCCATGAAATCGATGCCCCAACAATAAAAAATTTCGATAATTAAGATGGGATTGAGTGGCATCATATTTCTACGGGAGATTCCTCCTAGTTTCTGACAAGGTTCACATGCTTTGCAAAACTCATGTGTGTCTTTGAACATGGTGGGCCAATAAAACCCACATTGCAGAATTTTCGCTGTGGTCTTTTTAGCCAAAAAGTGGCCACCACATGCTTGAGAATGACAGAAGGAGATGATACTTTGTTGCTCATCATCTGGGACACATCTCCTTATGATTTGATCGGGACAGTACTTGAATAAGTATGGGTCGTCCCATAGAAATTTTCGTACCTCCGAGAAGAATCTATCTTTATCTTGCTTTTTCCAATATGTAGGAATTGTACCTGTAGCAAGATAATTAGCAATGTCCGCATACCATGGCAATTGGGAGACAGCAAAAAGTTATTCATCAGGGAACATGTCATTGATTGCAGTCGTTTCAGGGGAATCAGTGAGGACAAGCGGAGAGAGGTGGTCAGCTACTACATTCTCTACTCCTTTCTTATCACGTATTTCTAAGTCGAATTCTTGGAGTAGGAGGATCCATCTTAATAACCGTGGTTTAGCATCCTTCTTAGAAAGCAGATACTTAAGCGCGGCATGGTCAGTGAATATAATGATCTTGGATCCAATCAAGTAGGATCTAAACTTCTCCAAAGCAAAAACTACGGCTAAAAGTTCCTTTTCAGTGGTAGTGTAGTTTGCCTGGGCTGAGTTTAGGGTTCTACTTGCATAGTGGATGACACATGGCTTTTTATCTTTTCTTTGGCCTAACACGGCCCCAATAGCATAGTCGCTAGCATCGCACATAATCTCAAAAGGAAGGCTCCAATCAGGTGGTTGCATTATTGGGGCACATGTCAACATACCTTTAAGGGTGTTAAAGGCCTTTTGACATTCTTCATTCCACTCGAATGAATTTTCCTTTTGAAGTAGGTTACATAAAGGGCGAGAGAGTGAACTGAAATCCTTTATGAACCTTCTGTAAAATCTTGCGTGTCCTAAAAAGGACCGTATATCTCGTATGCTTTTGGGTGGTGGGAGGTTAGAGATAAGATCAATTTTCGCCTTGTCCACCTCAATTCCATTTTGTGAAACGATGTGACCAAGTACAATTCCCTTTTGAACCATGAAGTGACACTTTTCCCAATTGAGCACAAGGTTCTTCTCTTCACATCTTTTTAGCACAGATTTCAAGTGCTCAAGGCACTCATCAAAGCTACAACCGAATACGGAAAAATCATCCATGAAGACTTCGAGAATGGTCCCCACCATGTCAGAAAAGATGCTCATCATACAACGCTGAAATGTGGCAGGGGCATTACATAGTCCAAACGGCATCCGTCGATAGGCGAAAGTGCCGAATGGACATGTGAATGTAGTCTTTTCTTGGTCTTCACGGGCAATTTCTATTTGGTTGTACCCTGAATAGCCATCAAGGAAGCAAAAGTGGGAATGACCCGCCAACCGTTCTAAAATCTGATCAACAAACAGTAGGGGAAAGTGGTCTTTCCTCGTGACAGTGTTTAGCTTCCTGTAGTCAATGCACATTCTCCAACCGGTAGTGACTCTAGTTGGTACGAGTTCATTATTGGCATTGGCTACGATGGTTATTCCGGATTTCTTAGGCACCACTTGAGTTGGGCTCACCCATTGGCTATCAGATATTGGGTAAATGATACCTACATCCAGTAGTTTCACCACTTCGGCCTTAACCACATCCTTCATGTTTGGATTTAGTCGTCTTTATGGTTGCCGGGATGATTTTGCATTTTCCTCAAGGTGTATGCAGTGAGTACAAATCAGAGGGTCTATGCCTTTGAGATCCGCAATTGACCATCCAATGGCACTCTTGTGCTCTAATAGAGTGGCTATTAGCCTACTCTCTTGTTCCTCATCCAAGTGGGAAGAAATCATCACTGGATATGTCTCATCTCGACCTAAATAAACATACTTTAGCTCACTTGGCAATGGTTTTAGGTCGAGTTTTGGTGCCTTGATGTTGGATGGGAGGGCCTTGTTCTCATTTACAGGCAAAGGTTCAATTGGGGCCCTCCATCTTTTATTCTCAAGCACCAGCATCACATCTAGAATGGCATCCCTCTCTTGTATTGTGTAATCATTTGTCTCATGAGAGTGGGCCATACATGCCTCCAAAGGGTTGGAAAATAGTGATAAGGGGACTGTATCCTCCACGAATGATTCGATCATGTTTAATTCGTGGACATCATCATCAACTTCCCGCGGTTGTTTGCATAACTCAAATATCTTAAGCTCAAGGGTCATATTTCCAAAGGACATTTGTACAAGTCCGTTTCTACAATTGATAATGGCGTTTGAAGTAGCTAGAAATGGTCGTCCAAGTATGACGGGAATTTGAGTACCGGTGCCTATCACGGGATGTGTATCCAAGACAATAAAATCTACTGGGTAGTAGAATTTATCAACTTGGACTAGAACATCCTCTACCATTCCTCTCGGTATCCGGATGGATCTATCAGCAAGTTGGAGTGTGGTTTTGGTGGGTTTCAATTCACCTAACCCAAGTTGTTCATAGACCGAGTATGGAATGAGATTCACACTTGCCCCCAAGTCGAGTAGGGCTTGTTTAATCTAGTAATCTCCTATGATGCATGAGATGGTTGGACTACCTGGATCCTTGTATTTTTGGGGCACCTCTTGTTTGATGATGGCGCTCAAATTCTCAGCCAAAAGCACTTTATTGTGAACGTTATGTTTCCTTTTGATTGTACACAATTCCTTTAAAAATTTAGCATAAGATGGTATTTGTTTTATTGCATCCAACAGCGGGATGTTGATCTTCACCTGCTTGAAAACTTCCAGAATCTCCAGATTTTTATCTAAAGGTTTAGGTGAAATCAACCTTTGTGGAAATGGGGCAACCGGCTTGTATTGTCTTTCCGGTTCTTTCTCTTGTGGAATATTGTTTAGGCTATCATCCTCTTTGGAAATTTCCGGATCCTTAGGCTTTGAGGTCTTCACCGGATTAGATTTATCAATTTCTTTCCCACTTCTCAAAGTGGTGATAGCTTGGACATGTTCCGTATGGTGGGAGGATGAGCTTGCATCTTGTATCTCATATTGGGTCCTTGGGTTAGGAAGAGGTTGGGCAGGGAGTGTGCCCTTCTCTCTAACACTAAGGTGAGCTTCAACTCTAGCCAAAGATGTTTTCAATTCATTGATGGCTTGGTTTGAGTTTTGATTGAATTTCAATTGCTCTTGCATGAACCCATCTATTTTTAGAGAATTTGTCTTGTTATACTCATTCTGGACCGATACGAATGCACCCAACATCTCTTCTAGTGATACTTTTGGAGTGTTGTTTGCATTTGCATTGGGCCCATTCTTCCAACTGAAGTTGGGATGGTTCTTCCAATTAGGATTATACGTGTTTGAGTTTAGAGCACCATATTGCTGCTGATATCTGTTTATGGCATTTGTTTGTTCTTGTAAGATGTCTTGGACTGCTGAAATTGTGGGACAATCTGGTGTAGCATGTTGATTTCCAGCACAAATTCCACAAACAGTTTCAACCTTAGTGGAGTTGATTGTTTCTCCTTTCCTTAATTCCATGGCTTCGACCTTTCTTGCAAGGCTAGCCAACCGTGCACTTATGCTATCTTCTTCTGATAAGACATACATTCCTCCCTTTTCCTTTTGTTGGCCAATCTTGGAATTTGTTGGTTTAGATGTGTCCCAAGATTGTGCACTTTCAGCCAATTCTTCCAGATAATCCCATGCTTCATCAGCTTCCTTATTCATGAACTCCCCATTACACATCATCTCTATAAATTGGCGCATGGATGGAATCAGTCCTTCATAGAAAAAACTTATAATCCGCCAATTTTCATAGCCATGATATGGGCATGCGTTTAATAGGTCCTTGAATCTCTCCCAACATTGGGAAAATGTTTCATCCTCCTTTTGGGCAAAGTTCATGATAAGGCGCTTAAGCATGTTCGTTTTGTGAGTAGGGAAGAATTTTTTTATAAATTCTCTGTGCATATCATTCCATGACCCAATTGATCTTGGCCTCAATGCATAAAGCCAACCCTTGGCTTTATCCTTAAGAGTGAAAGGGAAGAATTTAAGTCTTACTACATCTTCAGTCACATTTACAAAGCGCATGGTGGTGATTACCTCATCAAACTCCCTAAGGTGTTGATAGGCACTTTCACTGTCCAAACCATGGAATTTAGGGAGGAGATTGATCACTCCCGGTTTCAAATCCACATTCCCTGCATTTGGTGGAAATACTATGCATGAGGGAGTGCTCGTTCTTGCAGGTTGCAAAAAATCATGTAAAGTCCTAGGTCGGGGAACATTCTCAACCACATTCTCCCTGTTTCAGTTTGATTTTGAACCGGGTTAGGTTGATTTGCAGCCATACTTTCAGATAAAATTGGAGAATCTAGATGTCTCCTAACACGTGGCTCTCTATCAATGCCTTCTACTATCCCCCCTTCACTTATGAGCCGGTTATTGGAATCCCGAGCCCAATGTGGCATGCAAAACTAAAGATAAGAAACAAAAAGGAAAAAGAATTCTTCCTTCTTTTTCTTTACTCTTCTCTAAGACCGAAGCACAAGGTGTCTTGCAATGGCTAGGCTAGAAACAAAGATAAAGACCGATTTCTCCTGGTCAATAGGGGTTCAGAGAACACCCCACCCACTCTTTGAATCTTTTGAGAAAAAGTGCAGAAAAAGGAGAAAGAGGAGTAGAGATGAGAAAAGAAATCCCTAAGCACGAGGTGATCCAAGACGGCAGAGCCGACCAATAGGAATGCCAGGTGGCAAAAAGGCCGACCTTTCAGAGATCCAAAAGGAGTCTCCACCCACTCTATAAGAGATGAATAAAATAAGAATGCCTAGGAGAAGGAGAAGAGTGAGGTTTTAGAAGGATAGCACCTGAATTGCACTTGAAATCCTTGACTCTTCTTCAGCTTCCTAGAAATCCCTGAAAAGAAAAAAAAATCAAATAAATAAACTAAGTTAGTTCTAAAAATCTAAAAAAATTCCTAAATAGATACTAATTTCAGAAATTTGTGAAAACCGTCAAGGTCCCCGGCAACGGCGCCAAAAACTTGTTCGCTTCCCCAAGTGTAGGGTTGCGATGTAGTAATAAACTCGGTAAGACCGAGGTCGATCCACAGGGACTATGAAGGATCTCACAAATTCATCCACAAGTGTCTATTGGAGTCTACTAATCCGATTGATGTATAAAGTTGATATGAGTAACAAAAACTGAATTAAATCGAGAGTGATTAATTATAAAAGAGTACTAGGGTTTCAAGGATCCACTTGTAGCAATCCTTGATGTTCAATCCGCTGTGGTTTCTTATTCTCTCAACTAGAATCGACATTCCTGTCCGTCCAGTCGGATGATAGAACTGTTAAACCAACAGTCTGTAATATGTAAGTTCTATGCATAAGATTCACTCAGTTTAGGCTGAGCTGAGCATGCTCAATTGCATAGGTCATTCCCCTTTCCTATAGGTCCAGTTCTCAATCATAACCATCCCCAAGTCCTCTCACAAGACAAGGTTAAATTAGGATTTGAACTAGATTCAAATCACCAGCACAGTCCTTACATATTCCAGAAAATCAACTAAAATAGAACTTTGGCCTGAAGTCCCTTTATGAAGAGCTTAGTACTAGAGCGCACTCCGATTCCTCGGATCATACAGGTCTATACCGTTGCAAACAAATTAAGAAGTTAAGTAATTCATCCAAACATCCATGAGTCATCACAAGACTAAGAAAAATTACTTAAAAACTTGTATAAATTTTAAACCTTAGTTCATAATCATGAATTCCAAACTAAAACCACTTAACTACAAATTAAAACATCTTGGATTCACTACAAGCTTCACCTCTTAGCCCTAGCTAAGAGGTTTAGCTGCTCATGATCCAAGGAAACATTAAACAACTACAAAAAGCATGAAAACAGCAAAGCAAACCAAAAGGAGTTGTGAAACTCCAATCTTCACTTCCACAGCCTCCAACCTCGCTTGAGCCCTTCTAGGATGCCTTAGAAACGATCCCTAGGTGTCCTCTTATAGTTTGGAGGCTCCACAACGTCGGAAGAATCGGAAATTTGCGTAACACTTACGCAGCGCAGAGAATTTCGGGAAGAAATTAGAAAGTTCTAACTCAGTACGCATGGCCGACCGGTCAAGACCGGTCGGCCTCAAGTGAAAACACTCCAGCAAGCATCTCCGACCGGTCATGACCGGTCGGGCTTATTCCTCCTTGGTCCTAGCAAGCATGTCCGACCGGTCATGACCGGTCGGACGCCTTCAGCACTTTTCCAGCACCAATGACCGACCGGTCATGACCGGTCGGTCCTCTTCAGTAATGCCCACATACATGGCTGACCGGTCACTGACCGGTCTGGCTTCCTTGGCCGACCGGTCACGACCGGTCAGCTTCATTTTCTTCTTATTTTCTTATTTTCTTTCATCTGCTTTCTTCTCTGCTTTGGTTCTTTCTTTCTTTTCTTCTTTGGTCCTCAAACATTCTTCATCAGAATGATCCCAAGTGAGCTCTTTATGTCTTCAATTGAGTAGAGTTCACCCTCAATCCTGTAGTCACAAAACATGCATTGAATTAGCTTACAAACCATACAAACCTTGCACAATGAGTGATGAATTGGGGTTAGAATATGCACAATTAAGAGCTCAACATATGCCCAGAGCGCTTCGGGCAACCGTTTGTCCCAATCTTTCTTATTCTCTACCACCATTTTCTTTAAAATCTTCACGATGGTTTTGTTGAATGCCTCAGCAAGCCCGTTTGCAGGAGGATAATAAGGTGTTGAGTAGCAATGCTTGATCTTAAACTTGCACACAGCTTGTCGATCACAGCATTTCAGAAGGGTGTGCCGTTATCCGTGACAATCCGATCGGGAATACTGTGTCGGTAGATGATGGCATTGCGGATGAAACCCTCCACTTGTTTAGCTTTCACGTTCTTCAGGGCCACAGCCTTAGCCCACTTAGAGAAGTAATCTATTGCCGCCAGTATGTACTGGTGCCCTTGAGAGGAAGAGGGGCTAATGGTGCCTATCACATCCATACCCCAGCCGCAAAAGGCCAAGACATCACTGACTGATGCAATTCTTCTGGAGATGTATGATGTCAGCATGTATCGGACACTGATGGCATTTTCTGACGTAGTCCATCGCGTCTTTCACCATGGTGGGCCAATAATAACCCATGTGCCGCACTCGCCGCACTCGATGATGCAGGTTCCGACCGTCTTGGTGGGCACCACATTCTCCTCCGTGCGCCTCTCTCATCGTATCATGAACTTCTCTCGGGCCAGGCATCTTGACAGCGTTTCATCGCTGGAGCGTCGGTATAGTATTTCTTCTAAGAGGACGAATGGGCTGGCACACCTTCTAACTTGAGTGCGCATCTGCGGATCCTCGGGTAAGAACCCATATTTCAAGTAATCAAAGAATGGTCTTCTCCAATCTTCTTCTTCTGTGATCTCAAAGCAATGTACGGGGCTTGCACTCATGACATTCTCAGCTGCTGTGAGGGATGGCAGTATTCTCCTTTCTTCTATGGTGACTTGAAGTGGGTTGCCCCATGGGTGTGCGAGAGCCACGGCCAGGTTAGCCAACGCATTTGCTTGAGAATTTTCAGCTATTGGGACGTGCGACACCGTACTGTCCTGGAAATGATCGAATAGGGCTCGGGCCTGATGGTAAAGAGATGACAACTCTGGCTTGCGGACTTCATATTCCGTTGTGAGCTGTCCCACAACTAACCTAGAATCACCGTATACTTGTAGTAATTGGATTTGCATGTCTCGCGCCAACTATAGCCCAATGATGAGGGCCTAATACTCTGCCTCGTTGTTTGTGCACAACGGCACTATTGTGAATGAGTAGGGCAGTAAGTCACCTTGAGGACTGATGAAGATCACACCAGCCCCTGATCCCGCAGCTCTAGAGGTTCGGTCGAAATACATCCGCCACTACCTCGAGACCCTTACCATCATGGCTTGGTCGTCAGGCAAATCACATTCCATTTCCATGTTATCCGGTATCGGGTGAGCTGCTAGAAAATCGGCTATCGCCTGCCCTTTAACAGCTCGGGACGGTAGATACGTAATGTCGAACTCGGATAGCAGTAAGGCCCATTTGGCTAATCGCTCGGACAACATAGGTCGATTCATCAGGAACTTGATAGGATCTGCTCTGGAGATCAATGTAATCTGGTATGACAAGCAGTAATGCCTTAACTTCTTCACAGTGAATATCAAGCCCAGGCATATCTTCTCAATCGGTGAGTAATTAAACTCAGCGCCGACAAGCGTGCGGCTCAGGTAGTACAGAGCATTCTCTTTTCCTTCTTCATTCTTCTGGGCGAGCAGTGCCCCTAGTGAGTTCTCTCCCACTGCTACATATAGTATTAAAGGCTTTCCCTCGATTGGCGCTACGAGAACTGGAGCTTTCCCGAGTAACTCTTTAAGGGAATTGAAGGCTTTCTAGGCACGCTTCGTCCCACTCGAAGTGGATGTCTTTCTTGTTCAGCCGAGAGAAGGGCTGGTAGCGACCCGACAGGTTCGAGATGAACCGCCGCAAATAAGCGACTCTCCCTTAGGAAGCTCTTCAGCTCTTTTAAATTCTTCGGAGGAGGAATTTCTCGGATCGCCTTGATCTTCTAGAGGTCAATTTCGATTCCCCAATGCCTGATCACAAAGCCAAGGAATTTTTCGGAGGACACCCCAAAGGCGCACTTCAACGGGTTCATGCGGAGGCTCTTCTTCCTCAACCTCTGAAATACTAGCTTCAAATGTTCACGATGCTACTGATGTCCATAGGACCTCACTACTAGGTCATCGACATAGCATTCCACATGCTTGTGCATCATGTCTTGGAAGATTACCTGCATCGCTCTCTGATACGTAACGCCCGCATTTTTCAACCCAAACGGCATCACCCGATAACAGAATATCCCGAGAGATGTGCGGAAGGCAGTGGACTCTTCGTCTTCTGGGGCCATTTGGATCTGATTATACCCCAAGTAGCCGTCCATAAAGGACATCGTTGCATATGCTGACGTGCTATCGATCAGGAGTTCTGGGATGGGTAGAGGAAAGTCATCTTTGGGACAAGCCTCATTCAGGTTACGGAAATCAACGCACACCTGGATCTGGTTGCTCTTCTTCTTTACAGGTACTATGTTCGAGATCCATTTGGGATACTGAACTTCCCTGATAAACCTGGCCTAAAGCAGCTTCTTCACCTCTTCTTCTATTTTCGGGACGATGTCAGGATGGAAGCACCTTTGTGGCTGCTTGACCGACCTCTTCTCCTTCGCGATATTCAACCTGTGCATCGCGATTGCCGGGTTCAGTCCTGACATTTCAGAATAGGTCCATGCGAACACGTCTCTATTCTCTTTCAGGAGTTGAATGTAGCTCTCCCTCTCTTCTTCTGGAATGTTCTTGCTGATATAAGTATTCCTCGGCTCTTCAGTGGTCCCCAGATTGACTTCTTGCAACTCATCTATCGTGGGCTGACCTCCATCTTTGATCTGCTCTGGTGAGGCACTCGGCTGTATGACTTCATTCGATCCAGCGGGCCTTACCTCTTCCACGGGACTGTTCAGTCCCCATGTTAATGTGCCTAATCTCGTATCCTGCCCCCAAGGCTTCTTTTCCTCTGTATACCTTCGTCTTTACTTCGAAGGGTTCTAGCATGCCTTTCCGAGCTGGCGGTTCTGAACAAATGAACCTCATATTTCTCATGATGTTCCTACTGGCCATGCTATATCTTTCTTCTTCAATGGGCGGTGTCTCTACCAGCGTTCTCTTCGCGTTCTCTTCGATTTGCAATGGGTTGCAGAGTCCAGCCTGAAACCTTATCTCATGCCTGGCTCCCATTGTTGGCGGTACGCAAAATTGGCTCGAAGCTTTAGGGAAGGGACTAATCCTCTCAACCTTTGGTACCGGCATATTGAAGCTGGACTGTAACACGCTCATCTATTGGCTTGTCATCTGCTTCAGCATTTACTGCCCTTCCTTCCGGAGGTGCTTCAGGATCAGGTAAAACTTCTTCCTTGGCAATGGATTTCCTCCGTGAGCCCTAATCGCTTAAGCGACCACTCCCGGAGCTTTGTTTGCTTGTTTTAGATTCTCACCCTGGGATTCTGCCCCCTGTGCCACCTCTGTCGGTTCGTTGGCTTTTCTGGCGGTCTCGACTCCATCACTCTCCTGATAGTATTGCGCATCTGCTAAGGAAGGATTCAGTGACAGAGTACGGCCTTGGGTCTGCCGCCACTCTATACTGGACGCCATCCATATTGTACTTGAAGCATTGATGGTATGTCGAGGGAATGATACCGTATTGATGAAGCCACGGTCGTCCCAACAAGATATTGTATGTCGTCATCGCATCGATCACCTGACAGGTGACTTTAGTACTCAATTCTTCTATTTCCAGCATGACAATAATGGACCCTAGGACACGCTGACTGTCCTGATTGAACCCTTGAATAACCATGGCGCTTGGTCGAAGTGCTGTCTGTCTGAAACCCAACTGCTGCAATGTCTTCAGGGACATAATATTCACAGCGGACCCGTCGTCCAGCATGCATCTTCGAACCTCTATGTCTCGGATGAGACCTGTCACCATCAACGGGCGATTGTGGTCCGTCACGCTGATTGTTCTGTCTTCTTCAGAGAATGTGATCAAGGACGATTGGTCAATCTGCATGACCTGTTCTACAGGTCGATCCTCAGTTCCCGTTATCTTCATTTCTTCCATTTCTGACTCGATCTCTGCCATCATGATCTCACGAGCTTCTTGATCGAGCAATGCATTGAGCAACATTTCCTGATATTTCTTCGAAAGGCACAGGGCATCGTAGATGCTGAGTCGGGCCGGGACCTTCTTCAGATGAGACACCACATCATAAATTACCGGTGCCTTATCTCGAGTGTGATCTCGTTGGTCAGCTGCTGGCTCGTTGACTGCTTCTGCCGGTTCTTTTTCTCGAGGTGTCCCTGATGGCTCACCTATGACCACATTCGTCCTTCTAGGGTCTGGTCGCCTCGAAAGTTCTCTCTGTACTGACCTGATTTCTTGACCGCAGAGCCACTACATTGACTTCTCCTCTCTCTAGACTTCGTCCTTGTCACTAGCCCCTGGCTGAGTGACCACTGAAACCATGGCGCACTGAACGGGGTGTGCACGTGGCTATTCTTGTCCAACATTTATTCTTCTCATTCTGTTCTTCATCTTCCTCTCTTTCTCCAAGAGTCTTCTTTTGTTCTCTAGCCTCTTCTTGATGCTCACAAGTGTCCATGGCTCTTCCGGTTCTGGGAACCAATTCACCTGTTGGAATTTGGGTTGGTACAGGGAGGGCAGACACCACTGTCGCAGTGTTCCGGCTCGCCTCTTCCACCTTCATATTAATCGTGCCGTCGTTAATCATCCGCTGGATCTTGCCTTTTAGGACGAAGCAGTCTTCAATCTTGTGGCTGATCACACGATGATACCTGCAGTAGCTGGGATGATCGACCATCTTAAGCTTCCTCCAGGCGCGCGCATTCTGGCAGTCTTATCAACCTTTCTTCGACCAGCTATTCCATGATCGGAACCAGATCTTCCATGTCAAAGGTATAAGGTCCGTTTGCTCGATTGCGCTCTTCTACTGTAAGATGTCGTGGCCTCTGAAAACTCTTGCCTTTGTCTTGAGTCGCGGTCACTAGCCTGGCCTCGACTCTACGCTCGGTGGTCGGGCGTTTCCTATTATTCGAACCCTTTCCTTTGTCAACATAGTTAGAGGTTATCATCCTTCCGGCTTCTCTCCTGGGCTTCTCTGCCTTGAACTGCGCTCTGAACGCGGCTCCTTCCACCAGGTGGGCTTTTGTAGCTAGGTCTCGAAACGTCGAGAAGTTGTGTCCAGATAGGCTAAATGAAATCATCACATCCATGGCCTGCATGCACATCTTGACCTGCTCAGATTCGCAGGGTAGTTCTCGGCACTGTGCTGCTATAGTCCCCCATCTGTCGATGAACTTCTCGACTGACTCCCCCTGCCTCTAACGAACTAAGGCTAAATCCGTCAATGAGACTTCTCGCTCGGTAGAGAAGAATTTGGAGATGAACAGGTCCTGCATCTACTCCCAGGATTTAACTGACCCTGTGGGCAATGACATGTACCACTGGAATGCCTTGCTTGTGAGCGTCGAGCCAAACAATCTGAGACAGTACTGGGGAATTGTCGATAGGTTGCACATCATTGTCATGAATTAAGCCATGTGTTCCTCTGACGATCCTCTACCATCGAATCTAGGGAAGTCCGGACGCTTGAAATTGTTGGGAAACAGGAGGTCGTCGACCTCGGGTAAGTACGACACTTGGTATACATACTTTCCTCTCTTTTCCTTTTCTCTTTCCTGACGCATCAGGTCCGCAAATGTCTGAGACGGTTCTTCTCTCGTGTCCTGGGATGGCAGCGACGGTACACGTCCGAACATTTCTCGAGCGAGCTTGTGGTTCGGCGGCAGCTGGTTCTCCTGCTGCTCCCTGGCATTCTTCTACAGATTGTCGAGTAGGGACAGCTGGGCTTCTGTTTGGCCTCCGGGTAACTAGAGCCAACAGTGCTTCTTTCATCTCCCTCATCTCTCTGGCCGTTGTTCGCTCGCCTCAAGTGTAAGGCTGCGATGTAGTAATAAATCTCAGTAAGACCGAGGTCGATCCACAGGGAAAGAAGTAAACAATTCCAAGTATTCTAATAACTAGAATCTAAGAAGTTTAAGAGATTAGTTTTTCACATGAAATAGGAAAATCTGAAAATAAGAAGAACTAGAGCATCAAGGATCCACTTGTAGTGGTCTAATGCCAATCCATTCATCCAAGTACAACACAATTAGAATCAAAGTCCTATCTCTCATCTAATTGGAAGATATAACATTCAAGCACAAACAATCCCACTTAAATCTGGAAATTAGATTTCTAGTTCTAATGAAGCACATAGAACTTGAACTTGTAGCCTTCGGAGTAACAGCCATGCCTATGGACTATGGCATGCTCAAGGGTTACTACAATTCTAATTCAAACAACCCAATCATGGTAATCTTAGAGAATTGCAAGGAACTCATGTCCGGAGCACACAAACTCTCACAAAACTTCTAAAAAACCAAACTTTATTCGAACTAGAACTTCAAAATCCAAAATTAAGAAAAGGGTACTTGAAATAAAAGAATTAAAGCATTGGAACCAACCACAAATTTCACCTCTAGCTCTAGCTAAGAGGTTAGCTAAGGAAAAACATATTAAAACTAGAACTAGAACTAAGAAAAGGAAGAAAAGCTAGCTGGAGGAGGCTAGGTAGCCTCCTGGGACTTGAACTCCTTGCTTCCCACGTCCTTGGTTGATTTGGAATAGAAGAGAGCACCTCCTTTTATAGTGCAGCAATAGTACAGCAACATAGCAGAATTTGTTTCGCCTGGTACGGCTTAACCAATGGTCGGATTGCCTTCAAATTTGGTTTGTAGCTTCCTTGTAATGTGATCTTCCTCATAGATGAT
Source organism: Liriodendron chinense (assembly GCA_003013855.2). NCBI lineage: Eukaryota > Viridiplantae > Streptophyta > Magnoliopsida > Magnoliales > Magnoliaceae > Liriodendron > Liriodendron chinense. Next base: position 2,222,757 of record ML058417.1, on the reverse strand, counting down.
TTAGATTTCCAAGATTATCCTCTGAATTGGCCCACCAATCACATCACCGACCGCCTCTCAAAATCGCGCACTTTGGGTACCTTCAGAACCAGTCATCTTGCTTTCAACGCCCTGGAGTGTACAGAGGTCGGATTGATCTCAAATTTTGAACATTGGTAGAAAACTTCCTCCTCTACATGATGGATGGATTAGATTGTCCAAAAAAACCCCAGAATATGGTCCAAAAATTAGAACACTCAGCCCTTTTATAAACTCTGCGCAGTTGGATCTTTCTGGATGGTCCATCTTTCTTCAACCGGTACGATCAAACCACACATCCTTTTGATCTGAAACTTTTGTGGTTATTCATATATGGATGTGATCTAAAAGGTGGTCAAAGTAGATTCTTCATATCATCAATGATGAGTCCTCTGGACCGGCCCAGAGTTGAACAGCGAAATCTGGAACTTTCTGGACAGTTCGTATTGTTTTGGCCACCACGGTCAATCCGTAGCTCCGATCGACACGAAACCACTTGGGTTAGTTCGGCGTCGAGCTCCTCTTCGACATGGATGTGTTGGATTTTCAAATATCATCAAGATCAGCCCAAAAAAATGGTCCAAAAAACCAGGTGCGGGAATACATTGCTGTTTTAGAATCTGGAATCTGAAACTTGCATGGCCGACCGGTCACGACCGGTCGGACAGGGCTGGCCGACCGGTCATGACCGGTCAGGCCCTCTTTGGCATTACTCCAGCAAGCATGGCCGACCGGTCAAGACCGGTCGGGCTTCCTTGGCCGACCGGTCACGACCGGTCGGTCTCTTTTTCTTCTTGTTTTCTTCCTTTCTTTCTTCTATTTTCTTCTTTCTTTGCTTCCTTCTTTCTTTGGTCCACCTTGGGCCTTCATCAAAGGCTCCAAATGGCCCCTTTTTGGTCTCTAATTGAGTGAAGTCCGCTCTCATTCCTATAATCACAAAACATGTGTTAGATGGGCCTTTAAATCATGAAAATCATGCAAACCATGTCATGTGATGGGCAATGCAATGTATAAATTGGAGGTTCAACAGCCGTGTTCTCTTAGACCTGGATAATCTCATCTATCTGTTCTTGGATTGGAGGTAGCTCTGGGTATCGCTCACTTACCTCTCCTTCGGTGACCTGCACCATCATTACTTGCGCCCGCTGCGGCCTCGTCTTGGTCACGGTGGCTTCAGTAGGGGTTGTCTTCATCGTCGTCTCGACCGACTGTCGAATAGCAGATCTATTCGATATCTTGGTTGACAGTGTTGTCTTTGGTATTGCTGGGAAGTCGATAGCGGTGAAGGAGAACTCTGGCCTGGCTGACACGGTAGTTCTGCTGGCGTCGTGGGCATCACTCCTGTAGACAGGCTTCCACTGTCTCTTTGTTCTGCCCTGTACCCTCGCTGTCATTCCTGTTTCTGCTGGAATAACTTTCTTGTTCTTGGTCTTCTTAACTGTCTTGCGCTTATGCACAATCTGCCATCCGGCTTCAGAGGTTGCTGCCAGATGGGGGAAGTATAATCCTCCAGACGCTAGGAAGATCATCGTAGATGCCATTTGTTTGGTTCTCTCTCTCTCTCTCTCTCTCTCTCTCTCTCTCTCTCTCTCTCTCTCTCTCTCTCTGCACAGTCATACACGCATTAGAATATTCTGCGCACTTGGAAAAGAGAGGGGACGCGACCTTACCAATCGCGATACGGCTTGACAGTGGATAGACAGAAACATACAAGTACAAACTACATGCATGCTATACGAAGCTTCGAAATTCTTTTGCCTTAAAGAAGAAGGGAAGAACGTTCCCGTTGAGAGTCGCCAGTTTGGCGCTCGTGAAGGCGCCGAACATTTCTCCTTGCAGTAGCCTGTCTTATATACACGTTAGTGTTTGCAAATGATTTATCGCAGAATGTCTATTTACTTAGAGATAAGCAGAGGTTCTGGTATCGAATATTCCCCAGCGGAGTCGCCAGTTTGTTAGAACTTAGAAAAGATCAACTGCTCGTCAGCAGTCCTTTTTTCCTGTGTTTCTTTATTCTGGGAAAATTCGAGTATAGAGACATTCATAGACAATCATAACCAATCACAAAGTGTACACAAGAGAGAGATATCGCAATGTGAATTTTATTCCAGAGATTCTGAGATCTTTTACATTCCAGGCTGTGATACTCGTCACGAGCCTTTAATTACATCAACGGTTGATCACCCTTGATTGGAAGGTAAAAGACTAATCCGCCAGGGATTATGGTCTTGAGTTCATGGTCGTGTAGACCTTTATTTTCTTGTTATGGACTGAGCCACATTTATTAGACACGTCGGATGTCTATGTCCCATTTTCTTTCGGATTGTCCGGATTGAGAGACTATCAGGATTCGAGAGGTGCAACTCCGGGCCCGCGCCTGTTACTGTGAATAGGTGACCGCTGGAATACACAAACATCGAATGTTGGTCGGCATAACCTAAAGCCCGCGCCTGTTACTGTGAACAGGTGACCTTAGGAAAGTAATCCGCAACTGCCTCATCAGCTCAACCGACGGACCCGTTGTTGATGGGTAGGGCATCGACTGTCTTTTTCATAGTGGCAATCCATAGCAGGATATTTCAAGCTTAGTTTGAAATCTTTTGTTTGTGGTTTCTCGTGGTAACCATAACCCCTTAGGTTTAGCCTCGAACCTTTATCCGGGATGAATAGAGCTTTATACAGTAAAGTAAATGCGTTTCTTCTGGAGTCGGGCGACTCATCTTCGAGAACATTCTTTCTTCTGAGTATTTTCAATGATCTGTTTGGGATCAAATAGGCTTTATCGAGCCAAGATCTTTTGAGGGTTTCAATATTCAATAGGCTGGATTAGCTGTTTCCAATGCCTGCAAATGGCTAAGTATAGGGTCCAATGGGCTCCCGTTCATACCGATTTCTTATGAATAATGGGGATCGGTGCCCCGTAAATGTTTAACTCGGTTGTTGGATAGCCTGAGTACTTCAGCTTTGCCTTGGCGTCTTTGAGATCACGGTTGATTTCATCTGGCATCGGTCAATTTTCAAGCCAACAGGGCACTTCCCAGGGCTGAAAATGACTAAGTAGTGGACCTGTTTGCGGTCTAATTAGGAAAATCGGTGAGTATTATCGATAACCGTCTTTAAATAGGGGTGGATTATGTCTACGAAGATCGCGGTGCGATCGTGTTTCAATTTGCTTAGCAGAAGTCGATTTTCAGGCCAACAGGGCACTTCCCAGGGCTGGAAATGACTAAGTAACGGGCCTGCCGACCGATTGATTAGGGTATTCGAGGGTCCTAAGATCGGATAACCTCGTCGCGGTGCAGATTATGGGGTATCATGTCATGTAGAAGAAACGTTTCCCTCTCAGGCTCGGTCCAATTTTGCCCAATTCTTCTCAGTTTCGGCCGTTTTCAGCTCTTTCAGAGGGATTTTCGGAGCTGCCAAATTAGCTAAGTGTTGGTCATTTTGGACCAAAACACTGATTTGGGCCATTTATTACTGACCATTAGAGAATTTGATCCGGTGGATGGATAAATCTCATCGAGATGCATCTAGGAGAGGCGATTTCATCAAAATCCGATCCCGGACGAAGACGGGCCGCACGATCGAAGGTCCACCCCTCCAACCAGCGTCCAGGCGCATGGGGGGGGGGGGGGGGGGTATGCAGGTGCATGGGGTGCTGGTGCAGGCGCATGTGGGGATGACATAGCTGTCAGGCGCATGTGGTGGGGAGTTGGGCGCATGTCCCATCTCCCGGGCACATGTGCCCTTTGTTTTCATGAAAAAGAGAGAGATGGGAAGCAATCCCGGCGCATGTGGTGATGCACATGCGCCTGGCCCCAAAGAGTGGGCGCATGTCCCTCCTGGACTTTGTGAATTTTTAGGATTTTTCGGCTAGAAAAGCCAGCGCATGTGGGGAAAAGTCGGCGCATGTTCCCAGCACTTAGAAAATTTCAAGATTTCTCTCTGAATTTGGGATTCCGGTGAGGAAATCCCTCTCCAGCGAAGGATTTCGGCGAGGGAATCCACTCCGGCTAAGGCATCCGGCGAGGAGAAACAAAGCGGGCGCATGTGGTGCTTACATCGCTCTGAGGTCGGTAGGGGATGATCTCGTGCTGATGGAATGAAGTGACTTCACTATTTATAGGGTGTAATCGGGTTCGGGTCTGGCCCAACGGGTATTTTTCGGCACATGTGGCAGTCAACAGGTCAGGCGCATGTGGAGAAAATACATCAGGCGCATGTGGAGGATCCGGGCGCATGTCCTTTTCCGGTGCATTTCGCGGCGCTTTCCGAAAAAGTATTCAGATCACTCCCTTTCATCAATAGGGTGTAGGCGCATGTGGTGGGAGGCTAGGCGCATGTCCTTTGCTGGAGCTTTTCCCACTACTTAGCCAGATTTTCAGGATTCTAGCACTTAGAAAATTTCAGGATTTCAGCTCCGACGGGAGACCTCCAAAGGACGGCTACCTTTTCTAGACATGCACTCACTGTCGCCAAGCCACTTCTAGGCTAGGATTGACCTCTTGAATGAACGGGATGGGGTGTGAAAGTCCAGATGTTGCCAATTTTAGTACTTCCTTCCAAATTTGGAGCCTCCGGGTCAGCTTGTCGTATAGGAACGTTGTTTTAGGGAGTGCGTGCATGGAAATACGCGCCGTAATGACTTCAAACTTGTTATTTAAGGGTTTTAGGGCGCTCCAGATCATTTGGCGGTGAAGCGCATGTCCAGTTCCACTTTGAAATGGTAGTTGTAGGCTTACGGACCCTTTTTAGTTAGCTTGGGGCAGGGATGAAACGCATTTTGAGGTGCGCAGGTAAATATGTGCACCGGATGACTTTGAAACTAGCAAGTTAAGGGTTTTAGGGCATTTCGGATCATTTGGCGGTGAAGCGCATGTCCAGTTCCGCTCTGAAATGCTGTTTACGGATTTTGGTTGCACTCGAGCGATTAGGGTCGCACTGGTGTTTTTAGGGCTTTCCCGACCTAAAAAATTATCCAAATCATTGTCAATAGACCACAGTATGTCATTTTACAATGCGTACAAATTTGAGCCCCAACAAGTAGCTTATCTTCTGAGCATTGGTTATGCTTGTGTAATTCATTGATTTATCATCAACTCCAGGCATGGTAGACCCTTTGATTGCCTTGTATACAATAGCTCGATCTTCATGTGGGAACTCATTCAACTAAAGTTCTTATCTTTTGTTATAATCTGAATTAGTTGTTTGCTGATTGATTTTGATTTAATTAGAGTTCTAATCATTAATTATAATCAAGTCTAGTGACAGGATTTGATGAAAGCTATGGTTGTGAATCTCAACTAGATTGGAAAGAGGTTTGGCCTACACAATTGAGTGTGCCCAAAACCTAAGCATTGTTGTGGCAATCGAATCAATGAATAAGCAACGGTTTTTTATAATAGTTGATTTAACCACTCTATATTCCGATCAGATAGAGATGAATTTGATTCCGATTGAGTATGAGAGAGTTAGTTGTGTTGATACATTGAAACTTATCAAAAGTGGATCCTTGGCGCCCTAATGCCTTTTTAGATTGATATTACTTTAGACATTCACTGTTTTACTTCAAATCACTATGTTCTAACTTTTATTCTCAATAGGATCTCTCTCTTAAGTTATTTTAGTTAAATTCTGAGAATACCCATTCATAAATCTCTATGGGAACGATACTCGGTCTTTCCGAATTATTACTACTTTGCAACCCTATACTTGGGGAGTGAACAGTGGCGAATCATCTATCCCGCCTAGTCCTACCGAATTCCATTGACGAGTCACCTATTGAGGACTCATTCCCTGATAAGCAACTCTTTATTCCTATGCATCCACCATGGTACGCTGACATAGCCAATTATCTTTCCACAGGTGCGATGCTGATTCATTGGACTGTGCAGGACAAACGTAAATTTTTAAGGGAAGTGCGCAAATTTTTTGGGATGAACCTTTACTGTTTAAATATTGCCCAGACCAAATTATAAGGAGATGTGTCCCTGATGATAAACATAATTCTGTCATCTCCTTTTATCATGATCAAGCATGTGGGGGTCATTTTTTCACCAAGAAAACCACTGTAAAAATTCTGCAGTGTGGTTTTTATTGGCCCACTCTATTTAAGGACACCCACGAGTTTTGCAAATCATACGAGCATTGCCAAAAGTTAGGAGGATTATCCCGTCGAAATATGATGTCTCTTACCCCAATTCAACATCTTGAAGTCTTTGACTGTTGGGGCATCAATTTCATGGGACCGTTCCCATCCTCTTTTGGACATGTCTATATATTGCTTGCCGTAGACTATGTGTCTAAATGGATAGAGGCTATTCCATGTAGAACCAATGATCATCGTACAGTTCTAAAATTCCTCAAAGAAAAGATACTTTCCAGATTTGGAACGCCTCGATCCATCATTAGTGATGGTGGTTCTCACTTTTGCAATAAGTCTTTTGAAGCCTTAATGAAGAAATATGGCATTAGGCATAAAGTGAGTACCCCATACCACCCACAGACAAGTGGGCAAGCTGAAATTTTCAATCGGGAAATCAAACAGATTTTAGAAAAGACGGTGAGGCCGGATCGCAAAGATTGGGCATTGAGATTAGATGATGCACTTTGGGCTCACCGTACCGCCTACAAGACCCCCATTGGAATGTCCCCCTATAGACTTGTCTATGGGAAAGCTTGCCACTTGCCTGTGGAGATTGAACACAAAGCCTATTGGGGATTCGGGCTTTGAATTTCGACATTGACAAGGCTAGCTCGCTTCGCAAACTCCAATTAAATGAGCTTGATGAGATCCGGAACAATGCTTATAAGAACTCGAGAATTTACAAGAGTAGGATGAAGGCCTTTCATGACAAACATATCTTTAGAAAATCTTTCATGAGGGTCAGAAAGTGCTCTTGTACAATTTCCGACTTCATCTTTTTCAGAGAAAATTGAGATCTCGATGAACCGGCCCATATATTGTTAAAGAACTTTTTCCTCATGAGGCCGTCGAGATAGAGAATGCTGCAAATAGTAATTGTTTTAAAGTGAATAGACAACGCCTTAAACCATTTATTGAGAAATTTGATTCAGAGGACATGTCTATCACTTTGAATGATCCTGTGTATCAGGATGATTGATCTCCTAGTCTGACGGAGGTATAGCATAGACAAGTTTAGTTGTTTTTCTATTTTGGTTTTGTGTGCTAAGTAGATTTAGTTGTTGGAGTTGTAGACTTCCATGATCGACTCTCTCAGGTGCTATTGTTCTCACTCCCTTTTATTTTACCATTGCTCTCATGTTCATGCTCATTGCATATCTTTTTACATTGAGGACAATGCAGGATTTGGTTGGGGGGTGAGATGAGATTTCTCATCTAGTAGTTTGCAACATTTTGAGCACCATATGTGCAAATTTTTTCAAATTTCTAAAATTTCAAAACTCTTTTAGAAAACCTTATTTCTATGCATTCGAGATGATACGAGTATAAGAAAAGGAGATACGAAGTGAGTGATGTTGCAAGTTTTGAACTTCTCTTAATATAATAGTTTTATATTTGAATTCCCCTATTTATGTGATTGATAGAAAATCTGAACACTCTTACACCTAGTTCACATTACACGATTTTCATGGTTGAAACGATTATGTGATTTGTGGATTGGCTAGACTTAGATTTGAGGTGTTGAGATACCAAGCCGGGGTACTTTGTCCATCCTTTTCCATGGGAAAATAACGAAAGATATGGATTTCTAAAAATCCTATCTAATTGAAAAGAAAACGAAAAAGGAAGGATGAAAATTGGGAATGATGGAAAAATGGTGGAAATTTTTCGAAAAGGGCCACTTATGACCAACCGAGGGATAGTCTGCCCGTAACTAAAGCTGGAAATGGGACCTAGCGTGAAAGCCCTTGGAAGGATGGTAAGGCAAATTCCTGTCATTGGCTTGTTGCTCTGTGCACCTTGCGATCCATAGTTCAGTTGATCTATGAAGAAGATAATCCCAGAAACTCATGAGATGAACTTTCACTATGCACACTAGGTTGAATTTGTTCGAGTTCTTCTATTTATCAATCAATCAGTGGGAATCTCATATAGACACTTATTATGTTTTGAGAGTTTAAGGTTTCAACTTCTATCACCGAATTTTTTGAATTTTATAATTGTATGTCTTGGAATGAATAGAAACATAGTTTCTGAAGGAGAGTTGGTTTTGGAGGTTTGAGCTTATTTCATGCATGTTTTGCTCGGGACTAGCAAAAAGATGGTTTGGGGGTGTGTTGAACCTCCAATTTATACACTGTATAGCCCATTACATCACATTATATGCATGGTTTGCATGTTTAAAAGGCTCATTTAATACATGTTTTGTGATTGTAAGAATGAGAGCAAACTTCACCCTAATTAGAGAAAAAAAAAAGAATGTATTTAGGACTCCTTGAATAATGGTCCAAGGTGGACCAAAGAAGGAAGAAGAAAGAGGGAGAAAAGAGAAGAAAGAAAAGAAGAAAAAGAGGAAAAAGATCAAGGGTCGACTGGTTCTGACCGGTCGGCCGACCTATCGGCCACCCTTTGGAAGCTGCTAGACAAAGGACTAGTTCGTCAGACCAGTCCTGATCGGTCGGCCAATGGGTAGGTCATGCTGCTACACTCCCTGGACAAAGGACTAGTCTGGTCCGATCGGTCAAGACCGGTCGGCCAGCAGGTCAGGCATCACTCTATGTACGCTGGTCGTTTAAGCCACCTAGTCCGACCGGTCGGCCATGCCTCTGGGCTCCGATTTTCTCTGCGCATTGCGTAACCTTACGCAAATTCTAGATGTTTTCGATGCAACAAAGCTTCCCCACTATAAAAGGACATGTAGGGTCTCTTCCTAGGGCATCATAGAAGCTAAGGAACTTCGTGGGTGAGGAAGGAAGCCGTCGTGGAGCATTTGCAACCTTCTAAACTCTGGGTTTTTAAGTTTTTGAGTTTTCTTTTATGAGTTCTAGTTGTAGTATGACAATGCTCAGCTAGAATCTCTCAGCTAAGGCTGAGAGGTGAAGCTTGTAGCCAATGTCATGTTTGATTCAGTTTAATTCAAGTAACTTTACTTCAAGTTCGAATTTTGAATGTTCTAAGTTCTTAAAGTTGGTATTTTTAGATGTTTTATGAGAGTGCATGTGCTCCGGACATGGATTCCTTGCAATTCTCTGAGATTATCATGTTTTGCTTGATTAGATTCGAATTATAGTAACCCTTGAGCATGCCATAGTCCATAGGCATGGCTGTTACTCCGAAGGCTATGATTTCGAAATCTATATGTGTTGAATGGGACTAGAACTTGGAAGTTCGACTTAAGTGAGTTTGAATGTACTTTAATGCTTTATCTTTCAACTAGGTGAGAGATAGGACTTCAAATCTAGTTGAGTTTTACGCTTCGATTGATTGGATTGACATGGGATTACTACAGGTGGATCCTTAAAAGCCTTAGTACCTTTAATTACTTTCTTTTAAGTTACTCTTTTAGCATAATTATCTCAATTGAACCTTTAAATTGTTGCAATCCTAGTTGCTAGAATAATCTAGAAGTTGTTCTCTAATTCCCTGTGGATCGACCTCGATCTTACCGAGATTTATTACTACATCGCAGCCTTGCACTCGAGGCAAATGAACAATAGACAAGTCTATAAGGGGACATTCCAATGGGGGTCTTGTAAGTGGTACGGTGAGCCCAAAGCGCATCATCTAATCTCAGTGACTAATCTTTGCGATCCGGCCTCACCGTCTTTTCTAAAATCTGTTTGATTTCCCGATTAGAAATTTCAGCTTGCCCACTTGTCTGTGGCTAGTATGGGGTATTCACTTTATGCCTAACGCCATATTTCTTCATTAATGCTTCAAAAGGCCTATTGCAAAAGTGAGAACCACCATCACTAATTATGGCTCGAGGCTTTCCAAATCTGGAAAGTATATTTTCTTTGAGGAACTTTAGAACCATACGATGATCGTTGGTTCTACATGGAATGGCATTTATCCATTTAGACACATAGTCTACGACAAGTAATATATAGACATGTCCAAAAGATGAGGGGAACGGTCCCATGAAATCGATGCCCCAATAGTCAAAGACTTTAAGATGTTGAATGGGGGTTAGAGGCATCATATTTCGATGGGATAGTCCTCCTAACTTTTGGCAACGCTCGCATGCTTTGCAAAACTCATGGGTGTCTTTAAATAAAGTGGGCCAATAAAAACCACACTGCAGAATTTTGGCAATGGTTTTCTTAGCGGAAAAATGACCCCCACATGCTTGATCATGGCAAAAGGAGACGACGGAATTATATTTTTCATCAAGGACACATCTCCTAATAATTTGATCTGGGCAATATTTAAACAGTAAAGGTTCATCCTAGAAAAATTTGGGCACTTTCCTTAGAAATTTCGTTTATCCTGCACAATCCAATGAGTTTGCATCGCACCTGTGGAAAGATAATTGGCTATGTAAGCGTACCATGGTGGATGCGTAGCAACAAAGAGTTGCTCATCAGGGAATGAGTCCTTAATAGGTGACTTGTCAATGGAATTAAGTAGAACTAGGCGGGATAGATGATCCGCCACCACATTTTCTACTCACTTCTTATCCTTGATCTTCAAATCGAATTCTTGAAGGAGTAGGATCCATCTAAGCAAACGAGGCTTGGCATCCTTCTTAGAAAGAAGGTGTTTCAGCGCCGCATGATCTGTGTAAACAATGACCTTGGATCCTATTAAGTAAGGCCTGAATTTGTCCAAGGCAAAGATGACGGCTAAGAGCTCCTTCTCCATAGTCGAGTAATTGACTTGGGCGGGATTCAAGGTCCTACTAGCATAGTAGATAACATGAGGGCTTCTATCCTTCTTTTGGCCTAACACCGCCCCAGTACCATAATCGCTCACATCGCACATCAATTCAAAAGGTACAGACCAATCTGGTGGTTGCGTGATAGGAGCGGTTGTCAACATGTCTTTTATCTTTGAAAAAGTTAATTGACATTCGGCACTCCACTCAAATTGGTTCTCCTTTTGGAGAGGGTTACATAAGGGCCTTGAGATATGACTAAAATCCTTTACGAACCTTTTATAAAAACCGGCGTGTCCAAGGAAGGACCGCACATCGCATATGCTTTTTGGTGGTGGTAGTTGGAAATTATATCAATTTTTGCCTGGTCTACCTCTATTCCATTAGACGAGATGATATGTCCAAGGACTATTCCTCTCTGTACCATAAAATGATACTTTTCTCAGTTTAAAACATGGTTCTTCTCCTCACACCTTGTCAAGACCAACTTCAAGTGATTGTGGCACTTATCAAAAGTACAACCAAAAATAGAAAAATCGTCCATGAATACCTCGAGAAATTCACCCACCATGCTCGAGAAAATACTTAACATGCATCGTTGGAATGTGACGGGTGCATTACATAGTCCGAAAGGCATTCTTCGGTATGCGAAGGTGCCAAACGGGCATGTAAAAGTGGTCTTCTCTTGGTCTTCTGGGGCTATCTCAATTTAATTGTAACCGGAATAGCCATCTAAGAAGTAATAATAGGAATGACCCGCTAACCTCTCCAAAATTTGATCCATGAATGGGAGAAGTGGTCATTCCTAGTGACCGTGTTTAGCTTCCGATAATCAATGCACATACGCTAACTGGTGGTTACTCTAGTTGGTATAAGTTCGTTGTTGGCATTTTCTACGATGGTAATACCGAATTTCTTAGGGACAACTTGGGTAGGACTCACCCATTGGCTATCCGAGATGGGGTAGATGATACCCACATCTAGTAGGTTTAACACCTCAGATTTGAAAACCTCCATCATATTTGGATTTAACTTTCTGAGGTTGTCTAGTCATTTTAGCATTTTCTTTCTGGTATATATGGTGAGTACAAACCGAAGAGTCTATCCCCTTGAGATCCGCTATTGTCCAACCTATGGCTCCCTTATGCTCTTTGAGTAGCTCAATCAACTTGAGCTCTTGGTCTTTCCCTAGGTGAGAGGCAATGACAATCAGGAATGTTTCTTCTTGACCCAAGTATACATATTTAAGCTCGGATGGCAATGGTTTAAGGTCAAGCTTCGGTGGTTTTATGTTAGACGATAGAGGCCTTGATGTGGTTGGTGGCAATCTTTCAAAATGGGGCCTCCACCGGTTAGTATCAACTACCGGTTTCTCAATATTCAATGCTTGCACAATTTCACTAATGATGGGGTCTTTGGAATTCTCAAAATGTGCCAAGTATGTCTCCAAGCTTTCTAGTGGTTCAAGTTGGATGAGCTCTTCTTCTTCAAAAGATTCGAGCATGTTTACCTCGAAGAGCTCGTCGTCATCAACATCCCTATGCCTTTTGCCCAAGTGGAACACATTCACCTCTAATGTCATGTTCCCAAAGGATAATTGCGTCACCCCAGTTCCAGCAATTGATGATTGTGTTTAATGTAGCAAGCAACGGGCGACCTAAAATCACCGGCATTTGAGTGCTAGCATCTATAACCGATTGTGTGTCCAAGACAATAAAATCTACCAAGTAGTAGAATTTGTCAACTTAGGACTAGAACATCCTCAACTATCCCTCTCGGTACACGGATGGATCTATTAGCGAGTTGCAACGTGGTTTTGGTGGGTTTAATTCACCAAGACCCAATTTCTCATATACCAAGTATGGGATCAAGTTTATGCTTGCCCCCAAGTCTAACAATGCACGCTCAATCCGGTAGTCTCCAATGATACATGAGATTATGGGACTACCGGGATCTTTGAATTTTGGAGGGGTCTTTTGAGTGAGAATGGCACTCACTCATTTAAGAAGGCCTTTTGCTGCACATTCTATTTGTGTTTAGTTGTGCATAGGTCCTTTAGAAACTTGGCATAAGAGGAGATTTGTTTGATGGCATCAAGCAATGAAATGTTTATCTTGACTTTTCTAAAAATCTCTAAAATATCATGAGAGTTTGGAAGAGATTTTGGAGCAAGTAATCTCAAAGGAAATGGTGCTATGGGCTTGTATACGCATTCCGTTTCTTGTGGGGCTCAGTTGGATCCGTCCTCATCCTCAGAATTTACCGGCTCATTAGGCTTGTCGGCCTTCACCGGAATAGTTTTATCAATTTGTTTACCACTTCTAAGAGTGGTGACGGATTTGGCTTGATCCATATGTTGGTTGGAGAGATTAGGAATGCTTACTTCATGTACTTGCTTTGGATTGGGCTGAGGTTGGGCCGGAAAGGTCCCTTCCCTAGCATTCAAGTGTCCATTAATCTCATCAACCGAGACTTTAAGCTCTTGGAACATTTGCTGATTTGTTTGATTGATTTGCGTTTACCCTTGCATAAACGCTTTTAAGGTGTCCTCCATTAAGAATTGAGGTGAGGCCATATTTTGGATGGGTGGCCCTCCTTGAGAGTTGGTAGGATTGCCCGTGGGAGCATTCTTCCAACTGAAATTTGGGTGGTTCTTCCAAGTAGAATTGTACGTATTACCCACCGGTCCATTAAAAGGCCTGTTGATAACCATATGTGGCATTTTCATGGTCATATAACACCTCTTGAAATGCAGGAATTATAGGACAATCTTGCGTAGCGTGCAAATTAGTGAAACAAATCCCACATGTGGTCTCGATAGCTTCATTGGACTTTGAAACTCCACTCTTACTAAGTTCCATGACCTCAATCTTCCTTATGAGGCTGGCTAACCTTGTGTTTACATCATCTTCCTCCTTGAGGATATAAATCCCTCCTTTCTCTTTTTCTTGAGTAGGCTTGGGGTTATTAGATTTATCCGAGGTATCCCATGATTGGGCATTCTTGGCCAACATATCCAAATAACTCCAAGCTTCATCTGAATTTTTGCTCATAAACTCGTCATTGCACATCATCTCTACAAATTGGTGCATATTGGAACTTAATCCATCATTGAAGAAGTTTTTGATTCGCTAACTTTCGTAGCCATGATGTGGGCAAGCAAGTAGGAGGTCCTTAAACCTTTCCCAACATTAGAAGAATGATTCACTCTCTTTATCCGAAAAATTCATTATGGCTCTTTGAAGGGTGTTCGTTTTATGAGCTGGGAAGAACTTTTTCAAGAATTCCCGGGTCATCTCATTCCATGACCCTATTGAATGTGGTCTAAGAGAGTGAAGCCAAGTCTTGTCTTTTTCTTTCAATGAGAAGGAAAAAAGTTTAAGTTTAATTGTATCTTCAGAGACATTAGTGTATTGCAAGGTAGCTACCACTTCTTCGAATTCCTTTAAGTGCAAATATGGGCTTTCAGAGTCTAGCCCATGGAACTTTGGTATAAGTTGACTCACACCCGGCTTTATGTCGATGTTTCCCCCGGTTGGTGGTAAGGCCATGCACGAGGGTGTAGTTGCACGGGCTGGTTGTAGGTAGTCCCATAATGATCTCATTGGAGGAACGTTATGTATCTCATTCTCTCCTACTCCCTCTTGATTTGCGTTTGTAGTTGAAGTAGGGGGGAGGATTCCTTAAAGGTGTTCGATCCATACTCCCCAAGCTATCACAATGCACTTGGTATTTTCGGACTCGTCTATAGACTGACAATGGTCCAATTAGACCACCTTCGGATTGGAGATGATTGGAGTGGTCACGTTCCCAACGGGACATAAACCACTGAACTAAAAACTAAACTAGTCCTAAGTCCTAAAAATCTGAAAGTAATCTAGAAATTGAAAATCTGCAAAAAGCACTAAGTTAGAAGGATATTACCCGATTCGCTTGAAATAGAGAAGAAATCCTACAAAGCAAAACAATATGTTAGTTCTAGGAAATCAGAAAAACCTATCTACTCTACTTCTATAGCCACCTAAAACAATCGAGAACCGTTATCTAAATTCCCCGGCAACGGCGCCAAAAACTTGTTCGCTCACCTCAAGTGCAAGGCTGCGATGTAGTAATAAATCTCGGTAAGACCGAGGTCGATCCACAGGGATTTAGAAAATAATTTCTAAGCTATTCCAGCAACTAGGATTGCAATAATTAAGAGATTCAATTGAGAGGATTATGTTAAAACAGTAACTTAAGAAAAAACAATAATTAAGGAACTAAGGCTTTGAAGGATCCACTTGTAACATTCCCATGTTAATCCAATCAATCCAAGCATAAACACAGCTAGATTTGAAGTTCTATCTCTCATCTAGTTGGAAGATAAAGCATTAAACACATTCAATCCTACTTAAGTTGAAGTTCCAAGTTCTAGTCCCATTCAACCGACATATAGCATTCAAAATCATAGCCTTAGGAGTAACAGCCATGCCTATGGACTATGGCATGCTCAAGGGTTACCATAATTCGAATCTAATCAAGTAAAACATGATAATCTCAGAGAATTGCAAGGAATCCATGTCCGAAGCACATGAACTCTCATAAAACTTCTAAAAATATCAACTTTGTAAGAACTAGAACATTCAAAATTCGAACTTGAAGTGAAACTACTTGAATTAAACTGAATTAAACATGAAATTGACTACAAGCTTCACCTCTCAGCCTTAGCTGAGATATTTTAGCCAAGCATTGTCATACTACAACTAGAATTCAAAGAAAAAGACATAAAAAGCATAAAAACCCAGAGTTGAGAGGGTTATAAACGCTTCACGACGGCTTCCTTCACTCCTCATGAAGTTCCTTAGTTTCTATGATGCCCTAGGAAGAGACCCTAGGTGTCCTTTTATAGTGGGGAGGCTCTACGGCGTCGGAATCTTCCAGAATTATGTAGCATTATGCACTTGCGCAGAAAATCTCGGATCCCAAATTAGAAATGCTGTTTAATGCATGGCCGACCGGTCTTGACCGGTCGGACCTATTTGGAATGGAGTCCAGCGTGCACCAGAGGGGCCTTAACCTGTTGGCCGACCGGTCTTGACTGGTTGGACCAAACAGGTCCTTTGTCCAGTAAGCTTCAGAGGAGGATGGTAGGGTGGCCGACCAGTCATGACCAGTCGGACCTCTTCTTTCTTCCTTTCTTTCTTCTCTTTTCTCCCTCTTTCTTCTTCCTTCTTTAGTCCACCTTGGGCCTTCATTTAAAGGCTCCTAAATCCGCTCTTTTTGGCCTCCAATTGGGTGAAGTCGCTCTCGCTCCTACAATCACAAAACATGCATTAGATGGGCTTTCTAAACATGCAAACCATGCATATAATGTGATGTAATGGGCTATATCATGTATAAATTGGAGGTTCAACATAGGTAATAAAGAGAGATATCATGGATTTAATGTTAATTTGAAGGATTTAGAATGCTTGGAAGATCAAGTAAAATCATGCCAAAGAATGAAGGAAAGAAGCCATGGAAGATGAAATTGAAAAGTGAAGAAAAACCTTAAAAGAAATCATGTTGAAAGACCTGGATTGGCCAGAAAAAGCAAAGTGTAGAGCTAGAGGGCTAGAAAAGTAATATGCAGGAAGTTACCAGATTAATCTTTCGGGGTGTCGATCGATCGATAGGCCACCTGCGATCGATTAACAACCCTTAAAAGTGCTGAATTTTTGCTGAAACTTCCTAGACTAAAAATTGAGGTTGCGATCGATCGACAGACCACTTGTGATCGATCTCCCGTGCGATAAAATTTTTAGATTTTGCTGAATTATTGCTAGAACTCTCTGGACACTTTTTGGACTTATGATTGATCGACAAACCGTTTGCGATCGATCAGGCAGACCTTCCAGATGTTCAAATTTAAGCTTTAACAGTTGGCCCGAATTTACGATTGATTGACCGATCAATCATGCATCAATCACCAATGTCGGTGCGAGATTTTCTTAAGCAGTTTGAAGTCGGTGGCGGATTTTCTCTATAAAAGGGCACCTCTACTCTCTTACAAAGGCATCATAGGACGTGAGGAGCAAGGAAATCAAGTCCTAGGAGGCTTCTTAGCCTTCTACAACTAGTTTTTCTTTCTTTTCTGGTTCTGGTTTTCTTATGTTTTCTTCTAGCTAACTCAGAGCTGAAGGAGAAACTTTTAGTTTATTATTCATGTTATAATTCTTTTGATTCGAATTATGGTTTAATTGTTTAACAATTCATTAATGGTTTGAATAAAGTTGATAGTTTTAGACAATTTAGAAATCTTGTGTGCCATATACATGAGTTCCTGTTGAATTTCTGAGATTGATCAGATTGGTATATGGGATTTTGGTTTGTGAGAACCCTTTGATTCTTTAGATACAATGAATGCTTCGAGTTCTCCATGAATCAGAATAGTTGGATATCTATTAGAACTATTTAATGAAAATTCTTGTATCATTCATTGAAACTAAGATAGATAGATTTATGTATTGATTGGTTTGATTCTAATTCAAGTTGTAGCTTCAATCTAATCTAGTGACAGGGTTAGAGGATGACTATGATTATTAATTAACCTAACATGATGAAGGATTGGTCTATATAATTCGAGGAATTGGATTCCCTGTGACCAAATACTTGTTCTTTGATGAGGGACCTATATCAATATATGATCTATCTAAATCAGATTGTTTATTGTGCTTCAATCGTTCTATTATCCGGCTGGATAGAGACAGGACTTCGATTCCAGTTGAGCATTGAATTGAATCATTAAATTAAGTATGATTAATAACTAGAAGTGGATCCTTAATGCTCTAGTGTTTACATTAGATTATTTTTCTTCAAATTTTAGATTTAACTTATTCAAAACCAATTTCAAATTAGTTAGTTTAGTTTTAGAACCTAGGTACCTTAGAGTGTTTGGATCTAGTTTTTCATATTCCTTCCCCATGGATCGACCTCGGTCTCATTGAGTTATTACTACATTGTAGCCTTATACTTGGGGCTGGTGAACATTTATGCATTGCCACCGTTGATTCCAAGCCCGGCATTTCGACATATGTCCATGCAAATACGTCCTTGTTCTCTTTCAGTATCTGATAACATTGCTTAGCCTCATCGTTTATTAAGTCTAGCGCTGATATAAGTAATTCGTTGTTCTTCTTCTATTCCCAGATTTATTTCGCGCAGCTGATCAATCGTTGGTTGACTCTCATCTTCTATCTGCGCAAGAGCCTTTTCTGGCTGAGACATCACTTCTTCTTGGAGTAAACCCACCTGTTGTCCTATAGGGCCTATTTAAAGAATCCCACTTACCATATTTACTTGTGCGGCCTCTAAAGATGCCCCCAGTCCCAAAAGCTTTTCACGTTTCTAGATTATCACTGGTAATGATATTCCCTTTCCGTTGTTCGGGTCCTCGCAATTGAAGCTCACTGACTGCATTATCCTTCTGCTCACTGGGCTGTACCGCTCAAGTTCTTCTGGGACTAGCCTGACGGGTCTATCTTCTTGTACTGGCACCTCATTCCGTTCTTCAAGCATTTTTTTATCTTGAGAAGTAAAATAATATCGGCTTACACCCTTCTTTCCCTGATACTTGGAATTTGAGAGGTCCTTTCGGGAAGAGCTTAACTCTTTCGATCTTGGCATGATAAATTTTTCTCAAAGAGTCTCTGCTTGTTCTGGTGTAAATAAGATCAAAGGGAATTGTCCCGATTGTTGCATATTCTTTGGCACGAATAAAATCTTTTCACTCTAGGATTGTTTACACAACAAAATTGCCTTTTTGTTTATAAGGGAAACAAGAGTAATATTTTAACACTCAATAAGACAAAGAGAGAAACATTCAACATTCCATTCATTTCATTCATTGTAATCGGGTTCTTTTACATTCCATTAATGCACCCTTGATTATAAAATAGAATATTCTAAATATGTATATGATGCGAGTTCATCTTTGTTTATTGATTTCGGCATAGCTTCGCCCCTTCTGCTTCTTTCATTCTGTTAAAATGGCATAAGAATGTATTTGTAAAGTCAAAAAATGGAATTATTCTCTCTCTTCTTTGCTTCATGGCTTTGATCTAGCTTAGATCTTCAAGAGTCTTGGCTTTTGAAAAGGGAATGGGAGTAAAATCATAAAGATATGCTCCCGATGTCTTTCACAAACAGTTGAAAACTTTGTGCTGAAATTGTCTTCAGGAAGCTTTTACGCGACCTGCGTAAAAGCCATAGTGTTTACGTGGGTCGTGTAAACACTATGTTCTGCACGATACTTGTCTATCACTCTTTGATCTTCATTTCGACAGAGTTTCCTCAACATTCTTCTTCAATTCTTGGGGTCCGCAACTTGTGTGTTCAACCCAAGAAGAAGGAGATGCACAAGGCAACTCTCCGTACCTCTGAAGTTGCTGGAGGAGCTCTGAAACTTTGAACTTCAGAAGTGAAGGCTCAAATGAGGATCCAAATGGGGTATTTATAGGCTCCCGGGGCAAATCTCATGGGACTTATTGTCCGCGGGATGAACCTTTTATGTGGGTGGTGTAAACACTAGACCTTTTACGCGACCCACATAAAAGGTCTGTCAAGTGTATTTCTTTGTTGTTTTCCACCAAATTTTCCTCTTTCTTTCTTTTCTTTCCAAACTTCCTTTCTCCTTATTTTATGCCTTAATAAATGCCCCCATTCGATCTGTTTCGGAGTATATTCTGAATCGAAGCTGATTGAATCTTTCTCAAACAATGTTCCTCAATAAGCTTTTACGCAACCCGTGTAAAAGCTCTAGCCGTTACGCGAGTTGGCGGGCGCGCGCCTATATAAAGGGGTACTGTTCTTCATTCTTCACTTCTCTTTTCTGCTACGGAGCCCTGCTGCGCCTGACACCTTTTATGTGACCCGCATAAAAGCCTTTGCTCCCACACGGTCCACGTAAATAGTCTTAGGACTGTGATTTTTTCTAAGTCCCAAAACTCTACCCAAATTTTTTTAAAGTTCCTTGAACTTTCATACTTCTCTTTCAAATGTATTTCAAGATCTTTTTTAACAACTTTACACCCTTTTCAAACTCTTTGTCTATGACATTCTCTTTGTAATCATCCAGAATCTCCCATACTCAGAAATTTTCTAAATCTTTCATTTCTTTAAACAGATGGGTCCTCGTCAGAATCTTGCTAAGACTTTATCCTCATCCAATCAATCCAGCAACTCTCCCTCTCCGTCTCCGAAGAAGAAGAGCAAAACACTTCCAGAAAGATCTCGTAATCACCCATCTCCCACTCCATCCACACAACAGCAAACTTGAAGCCAAACTACTACCAACCCATCCCCTGTTGGCCCTTCTTAGTCTCTTCTTCCCATTACTAATCCTTTAATTAGAAGACCGAAGATAGCCATAAGCCGCCCGAACTTGTTTCGTCATCCTCCCTCTCCAAAGTTAAACTTTCAAGAAAATATTAGCAAACTTTCATCAGATGTGATGCTAGCTATAACTGCCGGAGAAATTGAAAGACCACTACGAACCGATACAAAGTCTCAATGTGATTGTTAAAACTAGAAAATGCGCAAGGCATTTTTCTTGTGTTTCGTTGTTCTAGAGGTTCTGTCACACCCCAAACTCGGGGACCGGGCTCACTAAATTCCCTATCGCCGACCTTGGTGCCAACAGCCTCTGTAGTACCCCATTCTCGGCTCCTAGCTCTTATGTGCCAGGTTCCGATCCTGGGATCCTACCAGGAGGATTTTCAGGGTAAATTTTTTTTGTACAGGAGCATAATCAAAACCATAAAACATCATCAAATATCCACTAATAAGTTTGTTGAGTACAGTACTGGAAAGGGAAATACAACATGAAGCAGAAGTCCAAAATATCAGGTACATGAACCGCGCTCAACGTTGCTGAGATGCTCTAGTACCTGCAGTGTAAACAAGCGCGCATGAGCTTCCTACGAAGCTCAGTAGAGTGCGTGTGTGCGCGTGTGATGCATATGACAAGTATACAGATATCAGAGTAAGCGAAAGTAGTAGAGGGCCAAGTTACTAAGTTTATGAATGCTATTAGCCATCCCAAGGCTATGTGATGCAAGGGCCTATATGGCCGAGTGTTACATGCTAGAGATGCAATGCAAACATGTCAATCCTCAACTAATCCACATATCAAAATAGTTCTCATCTGGGACATCACCGGGGTCTAGTATACTCTAATACTGGCCGCCGCAAGTCGCGCGCATAACCAAGCGAGTAGAAAAGACCTCACTATCTGCCTCGTCAGTGGTATGCCAATGCCCACCCGGCTCGCCGATAGCGGACCCATTCCATGAGCTGATCAGACTCGACCTAGCTTACAGCCCACTGCACCCGGGCGGATAAGGTCACACCCCTTTCCAACCGACCTCGACACAGTGGGAGACGCAGCCTACTGGTATTTGGCACACGGGCACTCATGTTATCCACTCGGTCTCGACGCTGGAGCATCCTACTAGTACCACAGGGTTTAGGGGACTTTCACCCAAGGACATCCATAGCGCCCACGTACTAGAACAAGTTTTCGGTGTCCAATACTGCCAACCACGATGTTACTATGGTGGCCACCACCCTGATACTGCTAGGGTGTGAAAGCGATCGTGACATACATAGTGCGAAATGCATGAGTCATACAATCCAAGTCATGCACCAAACTTACGCATACTGCGCAATCATGTCGGGCGACCCTGTCTCACACGGGTCCCCTAAGTATAACAAGCCAACTAGCATATGCTATGGTTAATCATGATCCATAACAGGCATACAAATGATGCGTATGGGCATATGAATGAGCATGGTATTCATTATACTAAGCATGTTATCAGTGTGACTTATCAAGCTAATCATACTAGCATGTTACCAAACATATCATGTAACATTGGCCTTAAAAGGCCCAATATATACGGAGAGTGGGACCCGGATGGTGGGTCCCATTGGAAATGTAAAGGTCTTCGTGGCGTAGCCCACTTGAGACCACATCGGCCCCATACTTGAGCCTGCACATACAAGATAGGTCGTCAAAATATGTGTACTGGCATGGATAAAACATATATATCAAGAAGAAACCATGGTGGGCATCAATGACCACTATTCCCTACGGGTGTGGTCCATCTAACATCTGAATTTGCCTCATTTTTGGGGCTGTATCTAAAATAATATGGAAAAATAGATAGGCATCATGAATAAAACAGATATTTGTGTTTTCTCCTTCGTCCATGTCCATGTGATCTTATGAACAGATTGGATGGCAAATAAACATCACTGTAGAACCTGAAAGGGTTTCAACGTTTGAAATCATCATCCCCACTGTGGCATGGTCCACTTGACATTAGGATATGCTTAAATTTTGGGCCCAGCCACTTATGAATAGGTTGGGTGACAAATAAACATCATTGTAGGACGGGAAAGGTTTCAATGGTGGAGATCATTATTTCCACTGTTGTTCCTTGGCATGGCCCACTTGCCATTTTTAGATATGCTTAAATTTGGGCTCAGCCACTAAAATGAGCTGGGAAAAACATATGGACGGGATGGGTAAGGCACATACATTCTAGGTGGGCCCAGCGAGTGGGGCCCATTGACAATGCCCAAGAGCTACGCTGCTGGGCAGCAGCGTCCCCTGGACGCTGTCTGTCCAGCAGCCAGCATATTTATTTTATTTTATTTATTTATTTATTTTACTCTTAATAAGTGGGGCCCACAGGAGTTTCCGATCAAGCCGATATTTTTGTTTTTCCTTCTTCCATGTCTGTGTGAACTTATGAACAGGTTGGATCTCAAATAAACATCATGGTGGGCCATAAGAAGGTTTCAACGGTAGGGCCACTGTCCCTACTGTTTTCTGTGGTGGGGCCCCCTCGAGACTTGGATCTGACTCATTCTTGGGGTCATGCCCTAAAATGATCTCCCAAACTGGATGGACGGTGTGGATACAGCACATGCATCATGGTGGGACCCACGAGTGGCCCACCAGCTGGCACGAGCCAGCGTCCTGGACGCTGGTACTACCAGCGTCAGCGACGCTGCCTCTCCTTGTTTTCTTTTTTTTTGTACTTATATCATGTGGGGCCCACATGGGACTGATCCACTCCGATCATCAGGTTCCCCATCTCATGGGGGACCCAACAAGCCCAATATTGAATATGTAAATAGGTCTAGAAACATTAAAGTGGGCCGAAGAATATCTGACAGTAGGAATCATTATTTCCACTGTTTTATGCGGTGCGGTCCACTTAAGATTTGGATCGGCTTCATATTTTGGCCCTGCCCCTAAAATGATCTGGGAAAACCGATGGACGGCTTGGATGGAATACAAACATCAAGGTGGGTCCCATGAGTGGGGACCCCAGTACGGCGTCCGAGTGACGTTGGACGTTCTAGAGTCAGAACGTCCAGACGCTGGACGTTCCTTCAATGTATTTTTTTTGTTTTGTTTTGCTCTTCTTGTTTTGTTGTGGTCATTTCATGTGGGGCCCACTTAGGGACGATCTACCCCCTTCCTCATGTTCCCCAGATCGTTGGGGTCCTAACAAGCCCAATATTGGGCAGGTGATGTGGTCCACAAACATCACGGTGGGCCCAAGAAGTCTCAACAGTAGGCTTCATTGGCCCCACTGTTTTGAATGGTGTGGTCCACCTGAGATCTGGATCTTCTTCATTTTTGGCGTCCAGCCATAAAATGAGATGGAGAAACAGCTGGACAGCGTGGATTGGATGCTTTCATCAAGGTGGGTCCCACGTGTGGGGACCCTGCCCAACGCCCAAAAGGGCTGCCCTGCTGGGCAGCAGCGTCCTCTGGACACTGTTTGTCCGGCGGGTAACTTCCTCTCTCTTTCTTTTTTTCTTTTATTATTATTATTATTATTATTATTATTATTATTATTATAATAGGAAGGTGGGGCCCATTCATGGATGATCCAATCCATTCATCTAATTGGCCATCACAAGGTGGGCCCAAAAGAAAACAAAGAAAATGAAGTAAATTAAGAAAAATGGGGGTTTATGCCCCTTGCACTCACCTCGATGGATGGTTGGACGGTTGGATTGGATCGGGTTGATGATCGGATGATCCGGACGGTCCGGATGATGGTTGAGGTCCTCCAAGCTTGGATCTATACCCTCAATCTCTCTAATCTCTCTCTACTTCTCTCAAATCTCTCTTTCTCTCTCCTCTCAAATCTCTTTCTCTCTTTCTCTCTCCTCTCTCTCTCAAATCTCTAGAGTTGGAATGAGCTCTCCTCTCCCCCTACGTATGGACTTGTATGGGGGGGGAGAGAACAAGCATGGGGTCATGGGTGATGATGATGGTGCATGGGAGGGGGGTATGGGAGGTATGGTGAGAGTTGACTTTGGGAGGAGAGAGAGGGATGGTGGGTATGGGGTGTGTAGAGTAGGGGTATGGGTTTGATTGATTAGACATATTCTTGGGATTTGTGCAAGTGGGGCCCATGACACACGCACGTTGCGCGGTCCACCTCGGATTACGCGATTGATCATAACTTTCACACCGGGTATCGCAATGGGGCGTGCCGCGCGGCGTTGGAATCGCAGCGCCTACGCGGTCGCCGGGGTATAGGTCTTGGGTCGATGCGGTACTAAAACAGGGTCGCGATCAAGGCTCGCTAATCTGGTCCATCCGGGACGTTCCGACACCGAAAATTAAGCATACGGAGGGCAAATAAGGGTACGGGTCTTACACCTCTCCCCTCCTACAAAAAATTTCGTCCTCGAAATTTGCAATACAAACCCAAACTAGACGAAGATCATAAAAAAAAGAATCGCATCACTATATATGCATATCGAATCGAAAAGCAATCATACAATACAATCAATCATAAAAAAGATGAGGATAAGACTCGCGAATCTCTGCCTCTCGCTCCCACGACGCCTCATCTGCGCTATGATGACTCCACTGGACCTTCACTAAAGGAATGACCTTGGTCCAGAGGACCTACTCCTTCCGGTCAAGGATACGAACCGGCTGCTCAATGTAAGAAGCATCCTCACGAACCTCCAACGGCTGCCAATCTATCATAGGAACCACGTCTGACTCACACTTCCACAACATAGAAACATGAAAAACATTGTGGACGCCAGACAACTGAAGTGGCAAGGCAAGCTGATAGGCCACGGCGCCAACGCGCCCAGTGATCTCGAAGGGTCCAATGAATCTCGGGGCAAGCTTCCCCTTGGCTCCAAAACGAACCACGCCCTTCATGGGTGAGACCCTGAGATACACATGATCCCCAATGGAAAACTCTAGGGGACGACATCGACGATCTGCAAAACTCTTCTGTCGACTCTGAGCTGTGCGCATCCTCTGCCTGATGATATCGATAGCCTCTGATGTCCTCTGCACAAGCTCGGGACCTAGGAGACGATGCTCTCCAACTCGGCCCAACAACTAGGAGACTACAAGGTCTACCATACAACGCCTCAAAAGGAGCCATACCAATAGTCGCCTGGTAGCTGTTATTATATGCAAACTCAGCCAAACGCAGGTGTTTATCCCAACCACCTGAGAAATTCAACACGCAAGCTCGAAGCATGTCCTCAAGGATCTGGTTGACCCTCTCGGTCTGACCATCAGTCTGAGGATGATATGCGGTGCTGAACTTCAAGGCAGGCCCCATCGCCTTCTGAAAACTCCTCCAGAACCGCGACGTAAATCTCGGATCTCGGTTAGAAATGATCGAAACTAGGACTCCGTGCAGCCTCACAATCTCCTCGATAAATAATTCTGCAAGTCGGTCCAATGACCAGGTCGCACGTATCGCAAGAAAATGTGCCGACTTCATCAAACGATCAACGACAACCCAAATGGCGTCATGACCGCGATCAGTCCTAGGCAATCCCATAATGAAGTCTGTGGTCACGTGCTCCCATTTCCACAACAGGACACTCAACGGTTGTTCGCTCGCCTCAAGTGTAAGGCTGCGATGTAGTAATAAAACTCGGTAAGACCGAGGTCGATCCACAGGGAAATAGTAAAAGCTACCAAATCACTCCAGCAACTCAGTTTTTAAAAGAAATCAGATTGAATTGAATGTTTACTTAAAACAGGAACTTAATGGAAAATCAGAGATAATAAGTACTAAGGCTTTCAATGATCCACTTGTAGCAATCCTATGCCAATTCAGTCAATCCAAGTAGAAAACACAACTAGAATCGAAGTCCTATCTCTCATCTAGTTGGAAAATAAAGCATTCACACACATCCCATCACATTCAAGTTGAACTTCCAAGTTCTAGTTCCATTCAATCAATATAAAACTCAAAACTATAGCCTGCGGAGTAACAGCCATGCCTCTGGACTATGGCCTGCTCAAGGATTACTATAATTCGAATTTAGATAAACAAACATGATAATCTCAGAGAATTAAAAGGAATTCATGTCCGGAGCACATAAACTCAGATAAGACGTCTCAAACTACCACTTTTTGGAACTAAATCATGTAAAAATCCAAACTTGAATGTAAATTACTTGAATTAAACTGAAACCAACATAGAATTAGCTACAAGCTTCACCTCTCAGCCTTAGCTGAGAGGTTTTAGCCGAGCATAGTCATGCTACAACTAAAAACTCTGAAATAAAGCATAAAAACAGGAAAACCCAAATAGGAGAGTTGCAGCCGCTCCACGATCGCCTTCGCTTTCCAAACCCACGTTCCTTAGCCTCTCTGATACCCTAGGAAGAACCCTTATGTGTCCTTTTATAGCAAACAACCTCCCTTGATTCGGATTCTGTGAAAGATTACGCATTGCGCAGCAATTTCCGGAGTCCTGATTTAGAAAGGAATCATGATACGCAGAGCCGACCGGTCGTGACCGGTCGGACTGATTTTTTTAAGCACTCCAGGGAGCACAGCCGATCGGTCATGACCGGTCGGACTGGCTGTCCATTGTTCCAGCAACTGTGGCCGACCGGTCATGACCGGTCGGACCAAGTTGTCCATCCATCCAGCATATACAGCCGACCGGTCAAGACCGGTCGGGCTCCTCTGTCCAGTTTCTAGTATGCATGGCCGACCGGTCTTGACCGGTCGGCCTTTTCTTCTATGTGATCAGCAACCGTGGCTGACCGGTCGTGACCGGTCAGCCCTCTTCAAATTGTTCTTCTTTCTTTCTTTTTCTTCTCTTCTTTCTTCTTTCTTTGGTTCTCTTTCTTCTTCTTTCTTTGGTCATCTTAGGACTTCATGTAATAGCTTCAAATGCATTCTTTTGTCTCGTATTTGAATGAAGTCCGCTCTCATCCCTATAATCACAAAAACATGTGTTAGGTGGGCCTTTAAACCATGAAAATCATGCAAACCTTGTTGTGTAATGGGCAATGCAATGTATAAATTGGAGGTTCAACACACCCCCCAACCAACTTTTTGCTAGTCCCGAGCAAAACATGCGTGAATAAGTTCAAACCTCCAAATCCAACTCTCCTCCAGAAACCATGTTTCTATCCATTCCAAGACATATGAGTATAGAATTTGGAAAAAATTTGGTGATAGAAGCTGAAACCTTGGGTTCTCAAAACATAAGACGTGTCTACATGAAATTTTCGCTGATTGATTGATAAATAGAAGAACTCGAAGAAATTCAACCTAGTGTGTATAGTGAAAATTCATCTCATGAGTTCCTGGATCATCTTCTTCATAGATTAGGTAAACCAATGATTTTAAGGTGCACAGAGCAACAGCAAGCCTATGACAGGAATTTGCCTTACCGTCCTTCCGATGGCTTTCACACTACGTTCCATTTCCGGCTTTGGTTACGGTTCGACCATCCCCCGGTTAGTAATAGGTAGCCCTTTTCGGAATTTTCCACCTTTTTTCTTTCCGTCCCGATTTCATCCTTTCTTTCCTTTTTCTTTTAAATTAGATAGGATTTTTAGAAATCCATATCTCTCATTATTTTCCCATGGACAAGGATGGACAAAATACCCCGGCTTGGTTTCTCAACACCTTTATATCAAAGTCTAGCTAATCCACAAATCACATAAACCTGTCACTCATGAAAATAGTGTAATGTGAACTTGGTGTAAAGGTGTTCAAATTTTCTATCAATCATAACAATAGGGGAATTAACATATAAAACCATTATGTTGGAAGAAATTCAAGACGACAACATCGCACACTTCATATCTCCTCCTCTTATACTCATAGCATCTCAAATGTATAGAAACAAGATTTTCTAAAAGATTTTTAAGATGTTAGAAAATTCAAAAAAAAATTATGCATATGAAGCTCGAAATGTTGCAATATGCTAGATGAGGGATCACATCTCACCCCCCAACCAAATCTTGCATTGTCCTCAATGTAAAAAGATAGTCAATTAGCATGAACATGAGAGCAATGGTAAACAACGAGAGAGAGAGAACAATAGTACCTGAGAGAGTGATCATGGAATTCTCCAACTCAACAACTAAAACCTATGAAAGCATGAAAACAAAACTAAACCTACCTATGCTATACCTCCATCAGACTAGGAGATCAATCATCCTGATAGACAGGATCATTCAGGGAGATGGACATGTCCTCTGAATCAAATTTTTCAACAAATGGTTTAAGGCGTTGTCCATTAACTTTGAAACAGTCACCATTCGCTGCATTCTCAATTTCAACAGCCCCATGAGGGAAAACTTCTTTGACAATATATGGGCCGGTCCATTGAGATCGTAATTTTCCCAGAAAAAGATGAAGTCGGGCATTATACAAGAGCACTTTCTATCCTTCATGGAAAGATTTCCTTAAGATGTGCTTGTCATGAAAGGCCTTCATCTTGCTCTTGTAAATTCTCGAATTCTCATATGCATCATTCCGGATCTCATCAAGCTCATTTAATTGAAGTTTGCGAAGCGAGCTAGCCTTGCCAATGTCAAAATTTAGAGCCCGAATTGCCCAATAGGCTTTGTGTTTTATCTCCATAGGCAAGTGGCAAGCTTTCCCATAGACAAGTCTATAAGGGGACATTCCAATGGGTGTCTTGTAGGCAGTACGGTGAGCCCAAAGTGCATCATCTAATCTTAGGGACCAATCCTTGCGATCCGGTCTCACCGTCTTTTCCAAAATCTGCTTGATTTCCCTATTGGAGATTTCAGATTGCCCACTTGTTTGTGGGTGGTATGGGGTACTCACTTTGTGCCTAATACCATATTTCTTCATCAAAGTCTCAAAAGGTCTATTGCAAAAGTGAGAACCACCATCACTAATAATGGCTCGAGGCGTCCCAAATCTAGAGAGTATGTTTTCCTTGAGGAACTTGAGAACCGTACGATGATCGTTGGTTCTACATGGGATAGCCTCTATCCATTTAGACACATAGTCTACGGCAAGCAGAATATAGACATGTCCAAAAGATGAGGGGAATGGTCCCATGAAATCGATGCCCCAACAGTCAAAGACTTCAAGATGTTGAATTGGGGTGAGAGGCATCATATTTCGACGGGATAATCCACCTAGCTTCTGGCAGCGCTCACACGCTTTGCAAAACTCGTGGGTGTCCTTAAATAACGTGGGCCAATAAAAACTACACTGCAGAATTTTTGCAGTTGTTTTCTTGGCTGAAAAATGACCCCCACATGCTTGATCATGACAAAAGGAGATGACTGAATTGTGTTCATCATCGGGGACGCATCTCCTTATAATTTGGTCTGGGCAATATTTAAACAATAGAGGTTCATCCCAGAAAAATCTGCGCACTTCCCTTAGAAATTTACGTTTGTCTTGCGCAGTCCAATGAGTCGGCATCGCACCTGTGGAAAGATAATTGGCTATATCAGCGTACCATGGTGGATGCATAGCAACAAAGAGTTGCTCATCAGGGAATGAGTCCTCAATAGGTGACTCGTCAATGGAATTTGGTAGGACTAGGCGGGATAGATGATCCGCCACCACATTTTCTACCCCCTTCTTATCTTTGATCTCCAAGTCGAATTCTTGAAGGAGTAGGATCCATCTAAGCAAGCGGGGCTTAGCATCCTTCTTAGAAAGAAGGTATTTCAGCGCCGCATGATCCGTATACACAATAACTTTGGATCCTATTAAGTATGGCCTGAATTTGTCCAAGGCAAAAATGACAGCTAGGAGCTCTTTCTCCGTAGTCGAATAATTAACTTGGGCAGGATTCAAGGTCCTACTTACGTAGTAAATGACATGGGGATTTTTATCTTTCTTTTGTCCTAACACCGCCCCAATAGCAAAATCGCTCGCATCGCACATCAACTCAAAAGGCATGGACCAATCTGGTGGTTGCATGATAGGAGCGGTTGTCAACATGTCTTTTAGCTTTGAAAAAGCTAATTGACATTCGGCACTCCACTCAAATTGGTTCTCCTTTTGTAGAAGGTTGCATAAAGGCCTTGAGATGTGACTAAAGTCCTTTATAAACCTTCGATAGAAACCGGTGTGTCCAAGGAAGGACCGCACATCGCGTATGCTTTTGGGTGGTGGTAGACTGGAAATTATGTCAATTTTCGCCCGGTCTACCTCTATTCCATTGGACGAGATGATATGTCCAAGGACTATGCCTCTTTGTACCATGAAATGGCACTTTTCCCAGTTTAATACAAGTTGCTTTTCCTCACACCTCATCAAGACCAACTTCAAGTGCTCGAGACACTCATCAAATGTACAACCAAAAACAGAAAAGTCATCCATGAACACCTCAAGAAACTCACCCACCATGTCTGAGAAAATACTCAACATGCATCGTTGGAATGTGGCGGGTGCATTGCATAACCCGAATGGCATCCTTCGGTAAGCGAAAGTACCAAACGGGCATGTAAATGTGGTTTTCTCTTGATCTTCCGGAGCTATCTCAATTTGGTTGTATCCAGAATAGCCATCTAGGAAGCAATAATAAGGATGGCCTGCCAATCTCTCCAAAATTTGATCCATAAATGGGAGAGGGAAGTGATCTTTTCTAGTGACCGTGTTGAGCTTCCTATAATCAATGCACATACGCCAACTGGTGGTCACCCTAGTCGGTATAAGCTCGTTGTTGGCGTTTTCAATGATGGTAATACTGGATTTCTTAGGGACAACTTGGGTAGGACTCACCCATTGGCTATCTGAGATGGGGTAGATGATACCCACATCCAATAGCTTTAACACCTCGGCTTTGACAACCTCCATCATGTTTGGATTTAGCCGTCTTTGAGGTTGTCTAGTCGTTTTTGCATTTTCTTCAAGGTGTATTCGGTGAGTGCAAACCGAAGGATCTATCCCTTTGAGATCCGCTATTGTCCAACCTATGGCGTCCCTATGTTCTTTGAGTAACTCAATCAACTTAAGCTCTTGGTCTTTCTCTAGGTGGGAGGCAATGACAACTGGGAACGTTTCCTCTTGACCCAAATATACGTATTTAAGCTCGGATGGTAATGGTTTAAGGTCAAGCTTCGGTGGTTTGATGTTAGACGGTAGAGGCCTTGATGTGGTTGGTGGCAATTATTCAAAATGGGGCCTCCACCTGCTAGTATCAACTACCGGTCTTTCTATATTTAATGCATGCACAATCTCACTAATGATGGGGTCTTTAGAATCCATGAAATGTGCTAAGCATGTCTCTAAGCTTTCTAGTGGTTCAAGTTGGAGAAGTTCTTCTTCTTCAAAAGTTTCAAGCATGTTTATCTCGAAGAACTCATCATCATCAACATCCCTATGTCTTTTGCCTAAGTGAAACACATTCACCTCTAGTGTCATGTTTCCAAAAGATAGTTGCATCACCCCATTCTGGCAATTGATGATTGCGTTTGATGTGGCAAGGAATGGGCGGCCTAATATTACCGGTATTTGGGTGCTAGCATCCAAAACCGGTTGTGTGTCCAAGACTATAAAATCTACTAGGTAGTAGAATTTGTCAACTTGGACTAGAACATCCTCAACTATCCCCCTCGGTACACCAATAGATCTATCAGCGAGTTGCAACGTGGTTTTGGTGGGTTTTAATTCACCAAGACCCAATTGCTCATATACCGAGTATGGGATCAAGTTCACACTTGCCCCCAAGTCTAACAAGGCACGTTCAATCCGGTAGTCTCCAATGATACATGAGACGGTGGGACTACCGGGATCTTTGAATTTTGGGGGGGTCTTTTGAGTGAGGATAGCACTCACTTGCTCAGTTAAGAAGGCCTTTTGCTGCACATTATATTTGCGTTTTGTTGTGCATAGGTCTTTTAGAAACTTGGCATAAGAGGGGATTTGTTTGATGGCGTCAAGCAAAGGGATATTGATCTTGACTTGTCTGAAAATCTCTAGAATATCTTGAGAGTTTGGGAGAGATTTTGGGGCAACCAATCTCGAAGGGAATGCTGCTACGGGCTTGTAAATGCGTTCCGGTTGTTGTGGAGCTAAGTTAGATCCATTTTCATCCTCAGAATTTACCGGATCATTAGGCTCATCGGCCTTCACCGGAATAGTCTTGTCAATTTGTTTACCACTTCTAAGGGTGGTAATGGATTTAGCTTGCTCCATGTTTTGGTTGGAAGGATTAGGGATGCTCACTTCATGTACTTGCTTTGGATTGGGCTGAGGTTGGGCCGGAAAGGTCCCTTCCCTAGCATTCAAATGTCCCTTAATCTCATCAACCGAGACTTTCAGCTCTTGGAACATTTGCTAATTCGATTCATTTATTTGCGCTTGCCCTTGCATAAACATTTTCAAGGTATCCTCCAATGAGAATTGAGGTGGGGCCATATTTTGCATGGGTGGCCCTCTTTGGGAGTTGGTAGGATTGCCCGTAGGAGCATTCTTCCAACTGAAATTTGGGTGGTTCTTCCAACTCTCATTGTACGTATTACCTACCGGTCCATTGAAGGGCCGTTGATAACCATATGTGGCATTGGCTGTCTCTTGTAGCACTTCCTTAAATGCAGGAATTGTGGGACAATCTTGCGTAGCGTGTAAGTCGGTGAGGCAAATCCCACATGTGGTTTCAACAGCTTCCTTGGACTTGGGAACTCCACTTTTGCTAAGTTCCATGGCCTCAACCTTCCTTATGAGGTTGGCTATCCTTGCATTCACATCATCTTCCTCTTTAAGGACATATATCCCTCCTTTCTCTTGAGTGGGCTTGGGGTTCTTGGGTTTATCCGAGGTATCCCAAGATTGGGCGTTTTCAGCCAACATGTCCAAGTAACTCCAAGCATCATCTGGATTTTTACTCATAAACTCGCCATTGCACATCATTTCCACAAATTGGAGCATATTGGAACTTAATCCATCATTGAAAAAATTTATAACTCGCCAACTCTCATAGCCATGATGTGGGCAAGCAAGTAGGAGTTCCTTAAATCTTTCCCAACATTGAAAGAATGATTCACCCTCTTTAGCTGAGAAATTCATTATGGCCCTTCGAAGAGTGTTTGTTTTATGAGCCGGGAAGAACTTTTTCAGGAATTCCCAGTTCATCTCAACCCATGACCCAATCGAATGTGGTCTAAGAGAGTGAAGCCAATCTTTGGCTCTTCCTTTCAAAGTGAAGGGAAAAAGTTTAAGTCTGATTGTATCCTCAGAAACATTGGGATAATGCAAGGTGGCCAACACTTCTTCGAATTCTTGCAAGTGTAAGTATGGGCGGTCAGAGTCTAGCCCATGGAATTTAGGTAAAAGTTGAATTACACCCGGTTTTATGTCAAGGGTCCCACCGTTTGCTGGTAGAACTATGTAAGAAGGTGTAATTGCACGGGCAGGTTGTAGGTAATCCCGTAGTGATCTCATTGGAGGAACATTATGTACCTCATTCTCTCCTACTCCTTCCTGATTTGCGTTTGTAGTTGGAGTAGGGGGGGGGGAGGATTCCTTAAAGGTGTTTGATCCATACTCCCCAAACTTTCACAATGCTCTTGATAATTCCGGACTCGTCTATGGACTGACAATGGTCCAACTAAACCACCTTCAGATTAGAGACGATTTGAGTGATTACGTTCCCAACGGGACATAAACCACTCAACCAGAAACTGAAACTAATCCTATCCTAAAAATCTGAAATCTGAGAGTAATCTAAAAAGAACTAAAAAGACTAAGTTAGAAAAATATCACCTGATGCGCTTGAACTAAAGAAGAATTCCTACAAAACAGAAAGAATTAGTTAGTTCTAAGAAAATCAGGAAGCCTATCTATTTCTACTTCTACAGCCACTGAATTATTTGAAAACCGTTATCTAATCTCCCCGGCAGCGGCGCCAAAAACTTGTTCGCTCGCCTCAAGTGTAAGGCTGCGATGTAGTAATAAAACTCGGTAAGACCGAGGTCGATCCACAGGGAAATAGTAAAAGCTACCAAATCACTCCAGCAACTCAGTTTTTAAAAGAAATCAGATTGAATTGAATGTTTACTTAAAACAGGAACTTAATGGAAAATCAGAGATAATAAGTACTAAGGCTTTCAAGGATCCACTTGTAGCAATCCTATGCCAATTCAGTCAATCCAAGTAGAAAACACAACTAGAATCGAAGTCCTATCTCTCATCTAGTTGGAAAATAAAGCATTCACACACATCCCATCACATTCAAGTTGAACTTCCAAGTTCTAGTTCCATTCAATCAATACAAAACTCAAAACTATAGCCTGCGGAGTAACAGCCATGCCTCTGGACTATGGCCTGCTCAAGGATTACTATAATCCGAATTTAGATAAACAAACATGATAATCTCAGAGAATTAAAAGGAATTCATGTCCGGAGCACATAAACTCAGATAAGACGTCTCAAACTACCACTTTTTGGAACTAAATCATGTAAAAATCCAAACTTGAATGTAAATTACTTGAATTAAACTGAAACCAACATAGAATTAGCTACAAGCTTCACCTCTCAGCCTTAGCTGAGAGGTTTTAGCCGAGCATAGTCATGCTACAACTAAAAACTCTGAAATAAAGCATAAAAACAGGAAAACCCGAATAGGAGAGTTGCAGCCGCTCCACGATCGCCTTCGCTTTCCAAACCCACGTTCCTTAGCCTCTCTCATACCCTAGGAAGAACCCCTAGGTGTCCTTTTATAGCAAACAACCTCCCTTGCGTCGGATTCTGTGAAAGATTACGCATTGCGCAGCAATTTCCGGAGTCCTGATTTAGAAAGGAATCATGATACGCAGAGCCGACTGGTCGTGACCGGTCGGACTGATTTTTTTAAGCACTCCAGGGAGCACAGCCAACCGGTCATGACCGGTCGGACTGGCTGTCCATTGTTCCAGCAACTGTGGCCGACCGGTCATGACCGGTCAGACCAAGTTGTCCATCCATCCAGCATATACAACCGACCAGTCAAGACCGGTCGGGCTCCTCTGTCCAGTTTCCAGTATGCATGGCCGACCGGTCTTGACCGGTCGGCTGTATATGCTGGATGGATGGACAACTTGGTCTGACCGGTCATGACCGGTTAGCCCTCTTCAAATTGTTCTTCTTTCTTTCTTTTTCTTCTCTTCTTTCTTCTTTCTTTGGTTCTCTTTCTTCTTCTTTCTTTGGTCATCTTAGGACTTCATGCAATAGCTTCAAATGCATTCTTTTGTCTCGTATTTGAATGAAGTCCGCTCTCATCCCTATAATCACAAAAACATGTGTTAGGTGGGCCTTTAAACCATGAAAATCATGCAAACCTTGTTGTGTAATGGGCAATGCAATGTATAAATTGGAGGTTCAACAACGGCTGCAGGGGACCTGGAGGTTTGCGATGATCGGCCTTAACACGCTGGCAAGTGTCACACTCAGCCACAAAACTGGCAATCTGACGCTTCATACTGGCCCAAAAATACTGCCTCCTCATATCATGATACATCTTGGTAGAGCCTGGGTGGATCGTGAACCTCGATCGGTGTGCCTCATCCATAAGATCTCTGTGCAACTGAGGAATATCTGGAACACACAACCGACCCCTGAAACGAAGTCCACCATTTGACCCAATCTGCCAATCAGTCTGACCCTCTGACGCGGCCTCTTCCCAATAATCCTTCAACATCTGATCTGTCTACTGAGCCTCGATCACCCTAGAAACAAGAGAGGGTTGAATCGACAAGCTCGATAACTGTAAGATAGAAGACTGCAGGCTCAGCTCAAAATCATACTCGGCAACCTCCTCGAGCATCCTCCACTCCCGGACCATCATATGCGCCACCAGGCCTCGTGGCTGACGGCTAAGGGCATCAGCCACCACGTTGGCCTTACCAGGGTGGTACTGAAGATCAAAATCATAATCCTTCAGGAGCTCCATCCAACGTCTCTGTCTCATGTTCAACTCGGACTGCGAGAAGAGGTATTTCAGGCTCTTGTGGTCAGAAAAGAGCTCGAACCTGACCCCATAAAGATAGTGCCTCCACACCTTTAGTGCGAAGACTACCGCTGCTAGCTCCAGATCATGCGTGGGGTAGTTCTGCTCATAGACCTTGAGCTGGCGAGATGCATACGCTACTACTCTGCCATGCTGCATCAGGACAGCACCTAAGCCAATACGTGAGGCATCTGTAAAAACCACGAATCCTTCACTCCCGGATGGAAGAGTGAGGACTGGTGTAGAAGTAAGACGGTCCTTCAGTTCTGCAAATGCTCGCTCACAGGCATCACTCCAAACGAACTCAGCGCCCTTCCGGGTCAACCTGGTCAGCGGGGCTGCAATACGAGAGAAGCCCTCTATGAAACGACGATAATAACCTGCTAACCCCAAGAAACTCTGGATTTCGGATGCGTTCGTGGGCTGACCCCACTGACGCACGGCATCAATCTTCACCGGATCTACTGCTACTCCCTGCCTCGTCACCACATGACCGAGGAACTTCACCTCCTCCTGCCAAAAATCACAGTTCTCCAACTTCGCATAAAGCTGGTGTGTGCGGAGGGTCTGCAAGGTGATCTCCAGATGCCGCGCATGCTCCTCCCGAGTTCTCGAATAGATTAGAATGTCATCGATAAACACCACAACGAACTGATCAAGGTAGGGACGAAAGACCTCGTTCATCAATTGCATGAACACAGCGGGCGCATTGGTCAGTCCGAAAGACATGACCTGGAACTCAAAATGACCGTAACGCGTCCTGAATGCCGTCTTCGGGATATCCTCTTCCCGGACACGGACCTGATGATAACCGGACCATAGGTCAATCTTTGAAAAGAACTAGGCCTCTCGCAACTGGTCAAATAAATCATCGATCCTCGGAAGCGGGTACCTATTCTTAATCGTGACCTTGTTGAGCTCGCGGTAATCCACGCAGAGCCTCAACGAGCCGTCCCTCTTCTTCACGAAGAGTACCGGCGCTCCCCACGGTGAACTGCTCGGACGGATGAAGCCTAGTTCACGCAACTCGTCCAACTGCTTCCACAGCTCCCGCAACTCTAAAGGTGCCATACGGTACGGGGCCTTTGAGATAGGCGCAGTACCAGGCACGAGGTCGATCTGAAACTCGGTATGCCGACGAGGTGGCAACCCCGGAATCTCCTGAAACACATCCGAAAAATCGCAAACTACCGGCAGCTGGTCGATGCACATGGCAACCGGCTCCTCTATGGCACACGACATCAAAGATGATAACTGCTCGCCTCTAGGCTCGGCAACAAACTGAAACTGCGGCATGCCGGGTATAAGGAAAGTGACTGTTCTTGCGAAGCAGTCCAATACAGCGTGATACTCGGACAGCCAATCCATGCCCAGGATAACATCAAACTCGGTCATCGGTAAAACAAACAAATCGGCGGGCAAAAAGGTCTCTCCTACCAAGACGGGGTAAGACGAACAGATCAAACTCAATACTGCGGTCTTCCCTAAGGGTGTCGACACTGACAAACCCTCGTGCACTGATTCTAATGGCAAACCAGTCGATCGGCAGAAATCATCGGATACAAAAGAATGTGATGCACCAGAATCAAACAAAACATGAGCTATGCATGTAGAGACAATGAG
Source organism: Liriodendron chinense (assembly GCA_003013855.2). Lineage (NCBI taxonomy): Eukaryota > Viridiplantae > Streptophyta > Magnoliopsida > Magnoliales > Magnoliaceae > Liriodendron > Liriodendron chinense. The sequence goes on along the minus strand of ML058417.1, from coordinate 2,185,049 downwards.
TGTACCATCAACGACTCCTCCCGGTGCTTGAGGATCCTGCTGGGCTGCGTAGAACCTGCCCTGAGTCTGCTGGGGATGTGCCTGTCCCCTCTGCGGTCGCCGCTGCTGCTGCTGCGGTCTATGCTGCTGCCTCTGCTGCTGTGGCTGTTGCTGTCGCTGCTGCTGTGGGTGGGGACACTCATGCCTATAACGCCCTATCCCCCCACATCCGTAACAAACACCTGCAAACTGTCTCCGGGACGGTGCTGGAGGTGCTGCTGGTGCTACTGGCGGTCGAACAGATGGACGAACTGGGTGCCTCTGCTGTGCCCGAGTCTGCTGCTGCTGAAAGCTGTCAGAAGGAGCCTTCCTCTTTCACTTCCGGTCTCCGCTCTGGTCACGGATCCGCTGTGCATCGGCCCACTCTGCCTCATATATCTGGGCCCGCTCTACCACCTCCTCGAATGTAGGAAGCTTGTGTCCCGTGACACGGCCACGAAGGCCAAGGCGCAGTCCGGTCTCAAATCGACGAGCCTTCCGCACCTCGTCATCCACGAGATACGTCGCAAATCTGGATAGCTCAACGAATCGAGCCTCATACTGCGACACTGACATATCTCCCTGGACCAGTGTCTCAAACTCTAGAGCACGCTGCTGGCGGACATGCTCAGGGAAGAACTTTCGGTCAAACCGGTCTACAAAGTCCTCCCATGTCCACTCGAAATCGGGCCCGACTGCTCAGGTAACCGACGCCCACCAGTGCTCGGCCTCTCCCTGAAAAAGGAAAACGGCAAGAGGAACTCGCTCCTCGGTCGAGCATCGCATCGTGGTAAAGATCTTCGTTACCTCCGATTTCCATTGCTCCGCTGCCACCGGGTCTGGCCCGCCCAAAAACCGTGGGGGATCCATCCGCCTGAAATCCATCAGCAAGGAACGAGCACAATCCTGCTCCGATGGGGCAACTGCGTCAGATGACCTCCTCTCCTGGCGCTCTACCATGGAGGTCATAACCCGCATCATCTCCTGAAACTGACCAGCAGTCATAGCTGGAGCTGGAGCTGGGACTGGGGCGGTCTGGGATGTACCCGCACCGGTCGACGGCCTACCGGTGGCTCTCTTGGGCGCCATATCCTACAGAAAAGGACAGGTACCTCTTAGCATTGATACTCTCGAATGCACACACGTTAGGGAATCATATTCAGAAGTTTCTAAGCTCAAAATAGGGAATCCTATTATAACTATGTTGTAACAGGATCCTAGTGTGGGTCGCTAAGTGCATAAGATCGGGATCCTAATCATCCTAAGTTTGCAACAATCATTCAGTTAAGGGTAGTTAATCTAAGGCCATTAGTAGATATGTGCTGTCATCCGCAGGTATTCCCAAGTTATGCTCTGATACCAACTTCTGTCACGCCCCAAACCTGGGGACCGGGCTCACTAAATTCCCGATCGCGGACCTTGGTGCCAACAGCCTCCGTAGTACCCCATTCTCGGCTCCTGGCTCTCATGTGCCAGGTTGCGATCCTGGGATCCTACCAGGAGGATTTTCAGGGTAAATTTTTTTTTTGTACAGGAGCATAATCAAAACCATAAAACATCATCAAATATCCACTAATAAGTTTGTTGAGTACAGTGCTGGAAAGGGAAATACAACATGAAGCAGAAGTCCAAAATATTAGGTACATGAACCGCGCTCAACGCTGCTGAGATGCTCTAGTACCTGCAGTGTAAACAAACGCGCATGAGCTTCCTACGAAGCTCAGAAGAGTGCATGTGTGCGCATGTGATGCATATGACAAGTATACAGATATCAGAGTAAGCGAAAGTAGTAGAGGGCTAAGTTACTAAGTTTATGAATGCTATTAGCCATCCCAAGGCTATGCGATGTAAGGGCCTATATGGCCGAGTGTTACATGCTAGAGATGCAATGCAAACATGTCAATCCTCAACTAATCCACATATCAAAATAGTTCTCATCTGGGACATCACCGGGATCTAGTATACTCTAATACTGGCCGCCGCACATCGCGCGCATAACCAAGCGAGTAGAAAAGACCTCACTATCCGCCTCGTCAGTGGTATGCCAATGCCCACCCGGCTCACCGATAGCGGACCCATTCCATGAGCTGGTCAGACTCGACCTAGCTTACAGCCCACTGCACCCAGGCGGATAAGGTCACACCCCTTTCCAACCGACCTCGACACAGTGGGAAACGGGGCCTACTAGTATTTGGCACAGGGGCGCTCATGTTATCCACTCGGTCTTGACGCTGGAGCATCCTACTGGTACCATAGGGTTTAGGGACTTTCACCCAAGGACATCCATAGCGCCCAGGTACTAGAACAAGTTTCCGGTGTCCAATACTGCCAACCACGATGTGACTATGGTGGCCACCACCCTGATACTGCTAGGGTGTGAAAGCGATCGTGACATACATAGTGCGAAATGCATGAGTCATACAATCCAAGTCATGCACCAAACTTACGCATACTGCGCAATCATGTCGGGCGACCCTGTCTCACACGGGTCCCCTAAGTATAACAAGCCAACTAGCATATGCTATGGTTAATCATGATCCATAACAGGCATACAAATGATGCGTATGGGCATATGAATGAGCATGGTATTCATTATACTAAGCATGTTATCAGTGTGACTTATCAAGCTAATCATACTAGCATGTTACCAAACATATCATGTAACATTGGCCTTAAAAGGCCCAATATATACGGAGAGTGGGACCCGGACGGTGGGTCCCATTGGAAATATAAAGGTCTTCGTGGCGTAGCCCACTTGAGACCACATCGGCCCCATACTTGGGCCTGTACATACAAGATAGGCTGTCAAAATATGTGTACGGCATGGATAAAACATATATATCAAGAAGAAACCATGGTGGGCATCAATGACCACTATTCCCTACGGGTGTGGTCCATCTAACATCTGAATTTGCCTCATTTTTGGGGCCGTATCTAAAATAATATGGAAAAATAGATAGGCATCATGAATAAAACAGATATTTGTGTTTTCTCCTTCGTCCATGTCCATGTGATCTTATGAACAGATTGGATGGCAAATAAACATCACTGTAGAACCTGAAAGGGTTTCAACGTTTGAAATCATCATCCCCACTGTGGCATGGTCCACTTGACATTAGGATATGCTTAAATTTTGGGCCGAGCCACTTATGAATAGGTTGGGTGACAAATAAACATCATTGTAGGACGGGAAAGGTTTCAATGGTGGAGATCATTATTTCCACTGTTGTTCCTTGGCATGGCCCACTTGCCATTTTTGGATATGCTTAAATTTGGGCTCAGCCACTAAAATGAGCTGGGAAAAACATATGGACGGGATGGGTAAGGCACATACATTCTAGGTAGGCCCAGCGAGTGGGGCCCATTGACAATGCCCAAGAGCTACGCTGCTGGGCAGCAGCGTCCCCTGGACGCTGTCTGTCCAGCAGCCAGCATATTTATTTTATTTTATTTATTTATTTATTTTACTCTTAATAAGTGGGGCCCACAGGAGTTTCCGATCAAGCCGATATTTTTGTTTTTCCTTCTTCCATGTCTGTGTGAACTTATGAACAGGTTGGATCTCAAATAAACATCATGGTGGGCCATAAGAAGGTTTCAACGGTAGGGCCACTGTCCCTACTGTTTTCTGTGGTGGGGCCCCCTCGAGACTTGGATTTGACTCATTCTTGGTGTCATGCCCTAAAATGATCTCCCAAACTGGATGGACGGTGTGGATACAGCACATGCATCATGGTGGGACCCACGAGTGGCCCACCAGCTGGCACGAGCCAGCGTCCTGAACGCTGGTACTACCAGCGTCAGCGACGCTGCCTCTCCTTGTTTTTTTTTGTACTTATATCATGTGGGGCCCACATGGGACTGATCCACTCCGTTCATCAGGTTCCCCATCTCATGGGGGACCCAACAAGCCCAATATTGAATATGTAAATAGGTCTAGAAACATTAAAGTGGGCCGAAGAATATCTGACAGTAGGAATCATTATTTCCACTGTTTTATGCGGTGCGGTCCACTTAAGATTTGGATCGGCTTCATATTTTGGCCCTGCCCCTAAAATGATCTGGGAAAACCGATGGACGGCTTGGATGGAATACAAACATCAAGGTGGGTCCCACGAGTGGGGACCCCAGTACGGCGTCCGAGTAACGTTGGACGTTCCAGCGTCAGAACGTCCAGACGCTGGACGTTCCTTCAATGTATTTTTTTTTTTTTTTTTGCTCTTCTTGTTTTGTTGTGGTCATTTCATGTGAGGCCCACTTAAGGACGATCCACCCCCTTCATCATGTTCCCCAGATCGTTGGGGTCCTAACAAGCCCAATATTGGGCAGGTGATGTGGTCCACAAACATCATGGTGGGCCCAAGAAGTCTCAATAGTAGGCTTCATTGGCCCCACTGTTTTGAATGGTGTGGTCCACCTGAGATCTGGATCTTCTTCATTTTTGGCGTCCAGCCATAAAATGGGATGGAGAAACAGCTGGACGGCGTGGATTGGATGCTTTCATCAAGGTGGGTCCCAGGTGTGGGGACCCTGCCCAATGCCCAAAAGGGCTGCCCTGCTGGGCAGCAGCGTCCTCTGGACGCTGTCTGTCCGGCAGGTAACTTCCTCTCTCTTTCTTTTTTTTCTTTTATTATTATTATTATTATTATTATTATAATAGGAAGGTGGGGCCCATTCATGGATGATCCAATCCATTCATCGCCATCACAAGGTGGGCCCAAAAGAAAACAAAGAAAAGGAAGTAAATTAAGAAAAATGGGGGTTTATGCCCCTTGCACTCACCTCGATGGATGGTTGGACGGTTGGATTGGATCGGGTTGATGATCGGATGATCCGGACGGTCCGGATGATGGTTGAGGTCCTCCAAGCTTGGATCTACACCCTCAATCTCTCTAATCTCTCTCTACTTCTCTCAAATCTTTCTCTTTCTCTCTCCTCTCAAATCTCTTTCTCTCTTTCTCTCTCCTCTCTCTCTCAAATCTTTAGAGTTGGAATGAGCTCTCCTCTCCCCCTACGTATGGACTTGTATGGGGGGGGGGGAGAGAGGAAGCATGGGGTCATGGGTGATGATGATGGTGCATGGGAGGGGGGTATGGGAGGTATGGTGAGAGTTGACTTTAGGAGGAGAGAGAGGGATGGGGGGTATGGGGTGTGTAGAGTAGGGGTATGGGGTGTGTAGAGTAGGGGTATGAGTTTGATTGATTAGACATATTCTTGGGATTTGTGCAAGTAGGGCCCACGACACACGCACGTTGCGCGGCCCACCTCGGATTACGCGATTGATCATAACTTTCACACCGGGTATCGCAATGGGGCGTGCCGCGCGGCGTTGGAATCGCAGTGCCTACGCGGTCACCGGGGTTTAGGTCTTGGGTCGATGCGGTACTAAAACAGGGTCGTGATCAAGGCTCGCTAATCTGGTCCATCCGGGATGTTCCGGCACTGAAAATTAAGCGTACGGAGGGCAAATAAGGGTACTGGTCTTACAGGTTTTGAGTAATAGAGACATTCATAGACAATCACAAGCATTCAGAAACATAAACAATGAGAAAGATATCGCAAGGTGAATTTTATTCCAGAGATTCTGAGATCTTGTACATTCCAAACTGTGAACTAGTCATGAACCCTTAATTACATCAATGGATGATCACCCTTAAGGAAAAGGCAAAAGTAAACGTATGTATACATCATAGATAAATTAAATAAAGCGTTAAGAGAGCGTAAACATGAATAAACATATAACAAACAACACGAGAATTTTTACGTGGAAACCCTTACGGGAGAAAACCACGGCACAAAGCAACAAAATTCCACTATGAATGATAGTTGTATAATAGATGAAGTGTTTGGGAAGAGGCCCAGATAGATTAAGAAGGTAATTAAGTCATCAAGGACTATAGTCTTTGAGTTCACGGTCGTAGAGACCAAGTTTTGCATTTCTTATGGACTGAGCAATCGTGTAGACAAGTTAAATGCTTGTCCCATGTTCTTTCAAGTGTTCCTAGTTGAGCAACGGCCAGGATTTTAAACGAGTCATGTATCACAGTACCAGTGATCGTTGCTGAGGATGGGTGACCGCAGGAAAACATGCCACGATTCTAATATAGTGTAACACAGTGCCAGTGATCGTCACTGCAGACGGGTGATCGCAGGACACGCCATGGTTGCCATGCTCAACACAGTGTCAATGACTGTCATTGCAAACTGGTGACCACAGGAAGGCATATTACGGCTGTCATATGATACAACATAGTGCCAGTGACCATCGCTACGGACGGATGACCACAGGAAGATACATCATGTCTACTAAATGGTATGACATAGTGCCAATGACTGTCGCTATGGACGGGTGACTACAGGAAGACACATCATAGCTGCTAAATGGTACGACATAGTGCCGGTGGCTGTAGTTGCGGACGGGTGACCACATGAAGACACATTATGGCTGTTGGGTGGTACAACACAGTAGCCCAGATTTTAATTGGCCATAGACGGGTGACCATAAGAAGACACACACAACTGCCTGAGCTACTCAACTGACAGACTTCACTTTGGATGGAAGTACATTAACTGGTTTTAGCGATAGTAGTTCATAATGAAGTATTTCAGATGTTTTGGAACTCTTTGATTACGATTTTCGATAATAACTATAGTCCCTTTGATTTAGTTTCATACCTCGATCTGGGATGAATATAGTTCATATAATGGATACGAGGAGCAAATTAAAAGTAAATATACTTAATCCTTTTGCATGCTCGATAGAGGATTGCATTATACTTGATGTTTAGTGCATCGAGTGAATTATGCACTTGATTTGGTTAATCTGCTTTATGTATATCGTTAATTTAACCTATATTATTGTTAATAATCGATGCTTTGAGAGATTGGATCACTCAGATAAGCTATGTCAAGCTGTATTTCTTTGAGAGTTCAAGCTCGATGAGCTAGATTGCACATTTCTATGCCTGAGAATGGCTAATTATCGAGGCTGATATATGCCTATTTATGCCAATAATTGATAAACGGTGGGGATTAGTGTCCCATAAGTGCTTGATTTAGTTGCCTTATGATAGGAGGATGTTAAATCCATCTTGACGTCATTGAGATCGTTCTTAATTCTACTTGCGTAAGTCAATCTTCGAGCCAACATAGCACTTCCCAGGGCTGAAAATGACTAAGTATTGGGTCTGTTTATCCCTTAATTAGGGTATTCGGCAAATACTGATGATGATTACCTTCGAACAGTGATGGATTATGCTCACTAGGGTTGTAAAGATGCTAGATCCACTTTGGCGTCAGTCAGATTCCACTTAATTCTACTTGGCGTTAGTTGATGATCTTCGAGCCAACATGACTCTTCCCAAGGTAGAAAATGACTAAGTACTGGGCATGTTTAACGCTTAATTAGGGTATTCGAAAAATATCGATGATGATTACCTTCGAACAGGGCTGGATCATGTTCATTAATGTCGTAATGATGCTAGATCCACTTTGGCGTCAGTCAGATTCCGTTTAATTTTACTTGGCATCAGTCGATCTTCGAGCCAACAAGGCACTTCCCAGGGCTGAAAATGACTAATTACTGGGCCTGTTTACTGCTTAATTAATGTATTTAGCAATTAGGACGGTGATTAATGTTGATGTAATGCATTATTATGTTACTTCGGATCATGGAGAAACTAAGTCTCTCTCTTAGTGTCGGTCAAATTCCGCTTAATTTTAATGAATATCGGTCACTTTATGCTTTTGTAAAGGGGTTTTCAGAGTTGTGAAATTGACTGTGTGTTTGGTCAAAATTAGGGATTAGAGGCCTTAAACATTGACCGTTAGGAAATCCGATCCGGGGGATGGATAGAGGGCATCAATGTGTGTCCAGGAGGCATACTGTGCTGATGAGGCGGACCACATGCAAAGCGGGCCACACCACAGAGTCATTGGCCCAAGGATGTTTGGGCGAATATGCCTATGGGGTGGGCACATGTCCCATCCCCCAGGCGCATGTGGAGAGAGAGGAAGGAAGAGAGAGGTGGGCGCGTGAGCACATGTCACTTTGTGACTTAACCAATTTCGTCCACCCCATGGGGTGGGCGCATGTGGCAGGAGTGGTGGGTGTATGTCCCAACACTTAGCCATTTTTTCTCATTTATTTCTCCCCTCTCTTTCCTATACTTTGCTCCAGTGGGAGAAATCCCTTTTCGGTGAGGGATTCCGGCGATGAAAACCCTTTCTGGGGAGGGATTTCGGCGAGGAAATTCAGAGCGGGTGCATGTTACCTTGCGTCACTCTGTCGTCTCTCTACATAAAAATCTCTCTCTATCATCAGGTGAGTGCACTATTTATAGTAAGTTAATCAGGTCTCGAGTCTATACAAAGAAGAATGTGAGCGCATGTGTTTGGAGGAGAGTTTTTAGGTGGATGTATTGAGTGGATGCCATTGAGCTAGGCGCATGTGGCTGGTGTGGGCGCATGTGTCCCCTACAGTGGGCACATGTACCCATACTTAGATTTTTTTAAGAATTTTGGTATTTGGGAGAGGGGGAATAAAGCTCCCGGGCACATGTGGTGAGGGTGTGAGTGCATGTCTGAAAGTATGGTTGTAAATCAACCCAATCCTATGGCCAATTAAAATCTGGGCCAAAACCAAACCGAAACGGGAGAGAATGTGGTTGAGAATGTTCCCCAACCAAGAACATTACGTGATTACTTGCAACCAGCAAGAGCGAGCACTCCCTCGTGCAGAGTCTTTCCACAAAATGCAGGGAATGTAGATTTGAAACTGGGAGTAATCCAACTCCTACTGAAATTTCATAGATTAGACAGTGAAAGTGCCTATCAACACCTTCAGAAATTTGATGAGGTAATAACCACCATGCACTTTGCGAATGTTACTGATGATGTGGTAAGGATTAAATTATTTCCTTTCACCCTTAAAGATAAAGCTAAAGGTTGGCTTCATGCATTAAGGCCAAGATCAATTGGTGCATGGACTGATATGCATAAGGAGTTCATTAAAAAATTCTTCCCTAATCACAAAACGAATATGTTGAGGCGCCTTATCATGAACTTTGCCTAAAAGGAAGATGAGACCTTCTTCCAATGTTGGGAGAGGTTTAAGGACTTATTAAATGCATGCCCACATCATGGCTATGAAATTTGGCGGGTTATAAGCTTTTTCTATGAAGGACTGACTTCACCCATGCGCTAATTTGTAGAGATGATGTGTAATGGGGAGTTCATGAATAAGGAAGCCGATGAAGCATATGACTATTTGGAGGAATTGGCTGAGAATGCACAGTCTTGGGATACATCTAAACCAACAAATTTCAAGATTGGCCAACAAAAGGAAAAAGGAGGAATTTATGTCCTATCAGAAGATGATAGCATAAGTGAACGTGTGGCTAGCCTCACAAGAAAAGTCGAGGCCATGGAATTAAAGAAAGGAGAGACGATCAACTCTAATGACGTTGAAACTGTTTGTGGAATTTGTGCCGGAAATCAACATATAACACAAGATTATCCCACAATCTCAGTGGTTCAAGACATCTTACAAGAACAATCAAATGTCATAAACAGTTATTAACAGCAATTTGGTGCTCCAAACTCAAACACGTTTAATGCTAGTTGGAAGAACCATCCCAACTTCAGTTGGAGGAATGGACCCACTGCAAATGCAAACAATATCCCTCAAGCTCAACCTTTACTAGGTCCATCCCTAGTCATAACACCAAAAGTTACACTAGAGGAGATGTTGGGTGCATTCGTATCAGTCCAAGCTGAATATAACAAGGACTAATTCTCTGAAAATAGATGGGTTCATGCAAGAGCAATTGAAATTCAATCAAAATTCAACTCAAGCCATCAATGAATTAAAAACGTCAATGGCTAGAATTGAATCTCACCTCAGTGTTAGGGAGAAAGGCACACTTCCTGCCCAACCTCTTCCTAACCGAAGAACCCAATTTGAGATACAAGACGCAAGCTCATCCTCCCAACATACGGAGCATGTTCAAGCTATCACCAATTTGAGAAGTGGGAAAATAGTTGATAAATCTAATCCGGTGAAGGCTCCAAACCTAAGGATCCGAAAAATTTCAAAGAGGATGATAGCTCAAACAACACTCCACAAGAGAAAGAACCGGAAAGGCAATACAAGTCGGTTGCCCTCGTTTCCCCAAAGGTTGATTCCACCCAAATCTTTAGACAAAAACTTGAAAATTTTAGAGGTTTTCAAGCAGGTGAAGATCAACATCCCGTCGTTGGATGCCATAAAGCAAATACCATCCTATGCCAAATTTCTAAAGGAATTGTGCACAGTCAAAAGGGAACACAATGTTCACAACAAAGTACTTTTGACTAAGAATTTGAGCACCATTATCAAACAAGAGGTGCCCCAAAAATACAAGGATCCATGTAGTCCAACCATCTCATGCATCGTAGGAGACTACCGGATTAAACAAGCCTTACTCGATTTAGGGGCAAGTGTGAACCTCATTTCATACTCGGTTTATGAACAACTTGGGTTAGGTGAATTGAAACCCACCAAAACCACACTCCAACTTACTGATAGATCCATTCGTATACCGAGAGGAGTGATTGAGGATGTTTTAGTCCAAGTTGATAAATTCTACTACCCAGTAGATTTTATTGTCTTGGATACACATCCCGTGATAGGTACCGGTGCTCAAATTCTTGTCATACTTGGCCGCCTTTTTCTAGCTACTTCCAATGCGATTATCAATTGTAGAAACGGGCTTGTACAAATGTCCTTTGGAAATATGACACTTGAGCTGAATATATTTGATTTATGCAAACAACCATGGGAAGTTGATGAGGAGATTCACGAGATAAATATGATTCAATCATTCGTGGAAGATACACTCCCCTTGTCATTATATTCCGACCCTTTGGAGGCATGTGTGGCCCACTCTCATGAGATAAATGATGACACAATATGAGAGTTGGATGCCATTTTAGATGTGGTGTCGGTGCTTGATAACAAAAGATGAAGGGCCCTATTTGAGCCTTTACCCGTAAACAAAAACAAGCCCCTCCCATCCAATATCAAGGCACCAACACTCGACCTAAAACTATTACCAAGTGAGCTGAAATATGTCTATTTAGGTCAAGATGAGACATATCCGGTGGTGATTTCTTCCCACTTGGATGAGGAACAAGAGAGTAGGCTAATTGCCACTCTAATAGAGCACAAGAGTGCCATTGGGTGGTCGATTGCGGATCTCAAAGGCATAGACCCACTGATTTGTACTCATCACATACACCTTAAGGAGAATACGAAGACATCTAGGCAACCACAAAGACGACTCAATTCAAACATGAAGGATGTGGTTAAGGCCGAAGTGGTGAAATTATTGGATGTGGGTATTATTTACCCAATATCCGATAGCCAATGGGTGAGCCCAACTCAAGTGGTGCCTGTTCGCTCGCCTCAAGTGTAAGGCTACGATGTAGTAATAAATCTCGGTAAGACCGAGGTCGATCCACAGGGAATTAGAAACAATCTCCAAACTACTCCAGCAACTCAGTTTTTGGAAGAAAATCAGATTAATTGAGTAATTAACTAAAACAGTAACTTTAATAGAAAATCAGTAATTCAAAGTACTAAGGCATTCAAGGATCCACTTGTAGCAATCCCATGTCAATTCAATCAATCCAAGTAAAGAACACAAGTAGATTCAAATCCTATCTCTCATCTAGTTGGAAAATAAAGCATTCACACACATTCAATCCAAATCAAGTTGAACTTCCAAGTTCTAGTCCCATTCAATCAATGTAGAATTCAAAACCATAGCCTGCGGAGTAACAGCCATGCCTATGGACTATGGCCTGCTCAAGGGTTACTATAATTCGAATCTAAACAAGCATTATATGATAATCTCAGAGAATTGCAAGGAACTCATGTCCGGAGCACATGAACTCTCATAAAACATCTCAAACTACCACTTTAAGAAACTAGAACATGAGAAAAAATCAAACTTGAATTGAAATAACTTGAATTAAACTGAATCCAACATGGAATTAACTACAAGCTTCACCTCTCAGCCTTAGCTGAGAGGTTCTAGCCGAGCATATTCATGCTTCAACTAAAAACTCTTAATAAAAGCATAAAACTAGAAAAACCGAAAATAGAAGAGTTGCAGACGCTCCACGACAGCTTCCTCTCTCCAAAACCACGTCCCTTAGCTTCTTTGATACCCTAGGAAGAGCCCCTAGGTGTCCTTTTATAGCAAGAAAGCTCCCTTGCATCGGAAACATCCAGAATCTGCGAAAGGTTACACAGTGCGCAGCAGTTTTTGGAGTCCAGATTTAGAAAGGACTCTGTTTACGCAGCGCCGACCGGTCTAGACCGGTCGGACTAGGCTTTTAAACAGTCTAGGGAGTGCAACCGACCGGTCAAGACCGGTCGGGCTTTGTTTTGGGAGCTTCCAGCGTGCATAGCCGACCGGTCAAGACCGGTCGGGCTAGTTTCCTTTTTGTCCAGTGCACATGGCCGACCAGTCAAGACCGGTCGGCCCTCCTTCAATGTGATCAGCAACATGGCCGACCGGTCAAGACCGGTCTAGCTCCTCTAGCCGACCGGTCAAGACCGGTCGGTCCCTCTTTACTTTGTTCTTCTTTCTTTCTTTTCTCCTCTTTTTTTTCTTCTTTCTCTTCTCCTTGCTTTCTTCTTTCTTCGGTCCTCTTTCGTCCTTCATCCAATAGCTCCAAATGCTTTCTTTTAATCCCTAATTGAATGAAGTCCGCTCTCATCCCCTATAATCACAAAACATGTGTTAGATAGGCCTTTAGATCATGAAAATCATGCAAACCATGTCATGAAATGGGCAATGCAGTGTATAAATTGGAGGTTCAACACACCCCCCAACCAGCTTTTTGCTAATCCCGAGCAAAACATGCGTGAAACAATTTCAAACCTCCAAACTCAACTCTCCTTCAGAACCCATGATTCTATCCATTCCAAGGTGTATAAGTATAAAATTTGGAAAAATTAGGTGATAGAAGCTGAGCCTTGGACTCTCAAAACATAAAAGGTGTCTATATGAAATTCCCGCTGACTGATTGATAAATAGAAGAACTCGAACAAATTCAACCTAGTGTGCATAGTGAAAGATCATCTTCTTCGTAGATTAAGTAAACCAAGGATTTTAGGGTGCACAGAGCAACAACAGGTCTATGACAGGAATTTGCCTTACTGTCCTTCCGACGGCTTTCACACTACGTCCCATTTCCGGCTTTGGTTACGGTTCGACCATCCCCCGGTTGGTAATAGGTAGCCCTTTTCGGAATTTCCACCATTTTTCTTTCCTTCACGATTTCGTCCTTTCTTTCCTTTTTCTTTTAAATTAGATAGGATTTTTAGAAATCCATATCTTCTGTTATTTTCCCATGGACAAGGATGGACAAAATACCCCAGCTTGGTTGCTCAACACCTTTAAATCAAAGTCTAGCTAATCCATAAATCACATAAACCTGTCAACTCATGAAAATCGTGTAATGTGAACTTGGTGTAAAGGTGTTCAAATTTTCTATCAATCACAACAATAGGGGAACTAACATATAAAACCATTATGTCGGAAGAAATTTGTTCGCTTCCCCAAGTGTAGGGTTGCGATGTAGTAATAATCTCGGTAAGACCGAGGTCGATCCACAGGGAAGGAAGTAAACAATTCCAACTATCCTAATAACTAGAATCAAAGAGGTTTGTGAAATTGATTTTTAACATAAAATAGAAAATCGAATAATGAAAAGATAACTAGAGCATCAAGGATCCACTTATAGCTCTTCTTAGATGCATAATTCGCTATGGTTTCTTACTTTCTCAACTAGAATCGACATTCCTGTCTCTCTAGTCGGATGATAGAGCTATTAAACCAAACAATCTGTTATATGTAAGTTCAATGCATAGGATTCACTCAATGTAGGCTGAGCTGAGCATGCTCAATTGCATAGGTCATTCCCATTTTTCTATAGGTCCAGTTCTCAATCATAACCATCCTCAAGTCCTCTCACAAGACAAGGCTAGATCAGGATTTGAACTGGATTCAAATCACATGCACAATCATTACATATTCCAGAAAATCAACAAAAATAGAACTTTGGCATGAAGTCCCTTTATGAAGAGCTTAATACTAGAGCGCACTCCAATTCCTCGGATCATACAGGTCTAGACTGTTACAAACGAATTAAGAAGATAAGTAATTCATCCAAACATCCATGAGTCATCACAAGACTAAGAAAAATTACTTAAAAACTTGTATAAACTTCAAACCTTAGTTCATAATCATGAATTCCAAACTGAAAACCAATAAAACGAATTAAACAATCTAAGAAAACTATAAGGTTCACCTCTTAGCTCTAGCTAAGAGATTAGCTAATAAAAAGCATATTAAAAACTAGAACTAGAACTAAGAAAAGGAAGAAAAACTAGCTGGAGGAGGATAGGAAGCCTCCTATGACTTGAACTCCTTGCTCCCCACGTCCTTGGTTTCCCTGGAATAGAAGAGAGCACCTCCTTTTATAGTGCAGCACTAGTACAGCAACATAGCAGAATTTGTTTCGCTTGGTACGGCTTAACCAATGATCGGATTGCCTTCAAATTTGATTTGTAGCTTCCTTGTAATGTGATCTTCCTCATAGATGATTTATATTTCCAAGATTATCTTCTGAATGGGCCCACCAATCACATCACCGACCGCCTCTCAAAATCGCGCACTTCGGGTACCTTCAGAACCAGTCATCTTGCTTTCAACGCTCCGGAGTGTACAGAGGTCGGATTAATATCAAATTTTGAACATGAGTAGAAAACTTCCTCCTCTACATGATAGACGGATTAGATTGTCCAAAACGATCTCAGAATGTGGTCCGAAAATTAGAACAATTAGGACTTTTATAAACTCTGCGCAGTTGGAGCTTTCTGGATGGTCCATCTTTCTTCAACCGGTACGATCAAACCACACACCCTTTTGATCTGAAACTTTTGTGGTTATTCATATATGGATGTGGTCTAAAAGATGGTCAAAGTAGATTTTTCATATCCTCAATGATGGGCCACCTGGACCGGCCCAGAGTGGAACAGCGAAATCTGAAACTTTCTGGAAAGTTCTTATTGTTTTGGTCACCACGATCAATCCGTAACTCCGATCGACACGAAACCACTTGGGTTAGTTCGGCGTCGAGTTTCTCTTCGACATGGATGTGTTGGATTTCCAAATATCATCAAGATCGGCCCAGAAAACTGGTCCGAAAAACTAGGTGCGGGAATACATTGCTGTTTTAGAATCTGGAATCTGAAACTTGCATGGCCGACCGGTCAGACCGGTCGGACAGGCTGGCCGACCGGTCATGACCGGTCAGGCCCTCTTGGCATTACTCCAGCATGGCCGACCTGTCAAGACCGGTCGGTCTCTTTTTCTTCTTGTTTTCTTCCTTTCTTTCTTCTATTTTCTTCTTTCTTTGCTTCGTTCTTTGCTTCCTTCTTCCTTCAGCCCTCCTTGGGTCTTCATCCAAGGTTCTAAATCAGCTCTTTTGGTCATCAATTGGGCAAAGTAACTCTCATTCCTACAACCACAAAACATGTATTTGATTAGTCTTTAAATTATGAAAACCATGCATAATGAGTGATGAATTGGGGTTAAAATATGCACAATTAAGAGCTCAACAAAATTCCAGACCTACAACATCACACACTTCGTATTTCCTCTTCTTATACTCATAGCATTTCAAATGTATAGAAACAAGATTTTCTAAAAGAGTTTTGAGATGTTAGAAATTTCAAAAAAATTTTGCGCATATGAAGCTCGGAATGTTTCAATATGCTAGATGAGGAATCTCATCTCACCCCCCAACCAAATCTTGCATTGTCCTCAATGTAAGAAGATATTCAATTAGCATGAACATGAGAGCAATGGTAAAATATGAGAGAGTGAGAATCAATAGTACCTGGGAGAGCGATCATGGAAGTCTCCAACTCAACAACTAAAACCTACTAAAACAGTAAAACTAAAGAAAACCTACCTATGCTATACCTCCATCAGACTAGGAGATCAATCATCCTGATAGACAGGATCATTCAGAGTGATGGACGTGTCCTCTGAATCAAATTTCTCAATAAATGGTTTAAGGCGTTGTCCATTAACTTTAAAACAGGTACCATTCACTGCATTTTCAATCTCAACAGCCCCATGAGGAAAAATTTCTTTGATAATATATGGGCCGGTCCATCGAGATCGTAATTTTCCCGGAAAAAGATGAAGTCGAGAATTATACAAGAGTACTTTCTGTCCTTCATGGAAAGATTTCCTGAAGATGTGTTTGTCATGGAAAGCCTTCATTCTACTCTTGTAAAGTCTCGAGTTCTCATATGCATCGTTCCGGATTTCATCAAGCTCATTTAATTGGAGTTTGCGAAGCGAGCTAGCCTTGTCCATGTCAAAATTTAAAGCCCGAATTGCCCAATAGGCTTTGTGTTCTATCTCCACAGGCAAGTGGCAAGCTTTCCCATAGACAAGTCTATAAGGGAACATTCCAATAAGTGTCTTGTAGGCGGTACGGTGGGCCCAAAGTGCATCATCTAATCTTAGGGACCAATCCTTGCGATTCGGTCCCACCGTCTTTTCCAAAATCTGTTTGATTTCCCTATTGGAGATTTCAGCTTGCCCACTTGTTTGTGGTGATATGGGGTACTCACTTTGTGCCTAATACCATATTTCTTCATTAAAGATTTGAAAGGTCTATTGCAAAAGTGAGAACCACCATCACTAATGATGGCCCGAGGCGTCCCAAATCTAGAAAGTATGTTTTCTTTGAGGAACTTGAGAACCATACGATGATCGTTGGTTTTACATGGGATAGCCTCTATCCATTTAGACACATAGTCTACGGCAAGCAAAATATAGACATGTCCGAAAGATGAGGGGAATGGTCCCATGAAATCGATGCCCCAACAGTCAAAGACTTCAAGATGTTGAATTGGGGTGAGAGGCATCATATTTCGACGGGATAATCCTCCTAACTTCTGGCAGCGCTCGCACGCTTTGCAAAACTCGTGGGTGTCCTTAAATAATGTAGGCCAATAAAAACCACACTGCAGAATTTTCGCAGTTGTTTTCTTGGCTGAAAAATGACCCCCACATGCTTGATCATGACAAAAGAAGATGACTGAATTGTGTTCATTATCAGGGACACATCTCCTTATAATTTGGTCTGGGCAATATTTAAACAATAGAGGTTCATCCCAGAAAAATCTGCACACTTCCTTTAGAAATTTACGTTTGTCTTGCGCAATCCAATGAATCGGCATCGCACCTGTGGAAAGATAATTAGCTATATCAGCGTACCATGGTGGATGCATAGCAACAAAGAGTTGCTCATCAGGGAATGAGTCCTCAATAGGTGACTCGTTAATGGAATTTGGTAGGACTAGGCGGGATAGATGATCTGCCACCACATTTTCTACCCCCTTCTTGTCTTTGATCTCTAAGTCGAATTCTTGAAGGAGTAGGATCCATCTAAGCAAACGGGGCTTAGCATCCTTCTTAGAAAGAAAGTATTTCAGCGCCGCATGATCCGTATAAACAATGACTTTGGATCCTATTAAGTATGGCCTGAATTTGTCCAAGGCAAAAATGACAGCTAGGGGCTCTTTCTCCGTAGTCGAATAATTAACTTGGGCAGGATTCAAGGTCCTACTTGTGTAGTAGATAACATGGGGCTTCTTATCCTTCTTTTGGCCTAACACCGCCCCAATAGCAAAATCGCTCGCATCCCACATCAACTCAAAAGGAATGGACCAATCTGGTGGTTGCATGATAGGAGCGGCTGTCAACATGTCTTTTAGCTTCAAAAAAGCTAATTGACATTCGGTACTCCACTCAAATTGGTTCTCCTTTTGTAAAAGGTTGTATAAAGGCCTTGAGATATGACTAAAATCCTTTATAAACCTTCGATAGAAACCGGCGTGTCCAAGGAAGGACCGCACATCGCGTATGCTTTTGGGTGGTGGTAGATTGGAAATTATGTCAATTTTTGCCCGATCTACCTCTATTCCATTGGACGAGATGATATGTCCAAGGACTATTCCTCTTTGTACCATGAAATGGCACTTTTCCCAGTTTAATACAAGTTGCTTTTCCTCACACCTCATCAAGACCAACTTCAAGTGGTTGAGACACTCATCAAATGTACTACCAAAAACAGAAAAGTCATCCATGAATACCTCAAGAAACCCACCCACCATGTCCGAGAAAATACTCAACATGCATCATTGGAATGTGGCGGGTGCATTACATAACCCGAATGGCATCCTTCGGTAAGCGAAGGTGCCAAATGGGCATGTAAATGTGGTTTTCTCTTGGTCTTCCGGAGCTATCTCAATTTGGTTGTATCCGGAATAACCATCTAGGAAGCAATAATAGGAATGGCCTGCCAACCTCTCCAAAATTTGATCCATAAATGGGAGAGGGAAGTGGTCTTTCCTAGTAACCGTGTTGAGCTTCCTATAATCAATGCACATACGCCAATCGGTGGTCACCCTAGTTGGTATAAGCTCGTTGTTGGCGTTTTCAATGATGGTAATACCGGATTTCTTGGGGACAACTTGGGTAGGACTCACCCATTGGCTATCTGAGATAGGGTAGATAATACCCACATCCAATAGCTTTAACACCTCGGCTTTGACAACCTCTATCATGTTTGGATTTAGCCGTCTTTGAGGTTGTCTAGTCGTTTTTGCATTTTCTTCAAGGTGTATTCGATGAGTGCAAACCGAAGGATCTATCCTTTTGAGATCCGCTATTGTCCAACCTATAGCTTCCCTATGTTCTTTGAGTAACTCAATCAACTTGAGCTCTTGGTCTTTCTCAAGGTGGGAGGCAATGACAACTGGGAACATTTCCTCTTGACCCAAATATATGTATTTAAGCTTCGATGGCAATGGTTTGAGGTCAAGCTTCGGTGGTTTAATGTTAGACGGTAGAGGCCTTGATGTGGTTGGTGGCAATTTTTCAAAATGGGGCCTCCACCGGCTAGTACCAACTACTGGTCTTTCTATATTCAATGCTTGCACAATTTCACTAATGATGGGG
Source organism: Liriodendron chinense (assembly GCA_003013855.2). Taxonomy (NCBI): domain Eukaryota; kingdom Viridiplantae; phylum Streptophyta; class Magnoliopsida; order Magnoliales; family Magnoliaceae; genus Liriodendron; species Liriodendron chinense. The sequence goes on along the minus strand of ML058417.1, from coordinate 2,165,931 downwards.
TCTTCAGAATCTATGAAATGTGCTAAGCATGTCTCCAAGCTTTCTAGTGGTTCAAGTTGGAGGAGTTCTTCTTCTTCAAAAGTTTCAAGCATGTTTACCTCGAAGAACTCATCATCATCGACATCCCTATGCCTTTTGCCCAAGTGAAACACATTTACCTCTAGTGTCATGTTTCCAAAAGATAGTTGCATCACCCCATTCCGGCAATTGATGATTGCGTTTGATGTGGTAAGGAATGGGCGGCCTAATATTACCGGTATTTGGGTGCTAGCATCCAAAACCGGTTGTGTGTCCAAGACGATAAAATCTACCGGGTAGTAGAATTTGTCAACTTGGACTAGAACATCCTCAACTATCCCCCTCGGTACACGGATAAATCTATCAGCGAGTTGCAACGTGGTTTTGGTGGGTTTTAATTCACCAAGACCCAATTGCTCATATACTGAGTATGGGATCAAGTTCACACTTGCCCCAAATCTAACAAGGCACGCTCAATCCAGTAGTCTCCAATGATACATGAGACGGTGGGACTACCGGGATCTTTGAATTTTGGGGGGGGTCTTTTGAGTGAGGATGGCACTCACTTGCTCGGTTAAGAAGGCCTTCTGCTGCACATTATATTTGCGTTTTGTTGTGCATAGGTCTTTTAGAAACTTGGCATAAGAGGGGATTTGTTTGATGGCATCAAGCAAAGGGATATTAATCTTGACTTGTCTGAAAATCTCTAGAATATCATGAGAATTTGGGAGAGATTTTGGGGCAACCAATCTTGAAGGGAATGGTGCCACGGGCTTGTAAATGCGTTCCAGTTGTTGTGGGGCTAAGTTAGATCCATCTTCATCCTCAGAATTTATCGGATCATTAGGCTCATCGGCCTTCACCGGAATAGTTTTGTCAATTTGTTTACCACTTCTAAGGGTGGTGATGGATTTAGCTTGCTCCATGTTTTGGTTGAGAGGATTAGGGATGCTCACTTCATGTACTTGCTTTGGATTAGGCTGAGGTTGGGCTGGAAAGGTCCCTTCCCTAGCATTCAAGCGTCCCTTAATCTCATCAACCGAGGCTTTAAGCTCTTGGAACATTTGCTGATTCGATTGATTGATTTGCGTTTGCCCTTGCATAAACGCCTTCAAAGTATCCTCCATTGAGAATTGAGGTGGGGCCATATTTTGCATGGGTGGCCCTCTTTGAGAATTGGTAGGATTGCTCGTAGGAGCATTCTTCCAACTAAAATTTGGGTGGTTCTTCCAACTCTGATTGTATGTATTACCTACCGGTCCATTGAAAGGCCGTTGATAACCATATGTGGCATTGGCGTGTTTATGTAATACCTCTTGGAATGCAGGAATCGTGGGACAATCTTGCGTAGCATGTAAATCGGTGAGGCAAATCCCACATATGGTTTCAACAGCTTTATTGGACTTGGGAACTCCACTTTTACTAAGTTCCATGGCTTCAACCTTCCTTGTGAGGTTGGCTATCCTTGCATTCACATCGTCTTCCTCCTTAAGGACATAGACCCCTCCTTTCTCTTGAGTGGGCTTGGAGTTATTGGGTTTATCCGATGTATCCTAAGATTGGGCATTTTCAGCCAACATGTCCAAGTAACTCCAAGCCTCATCTGGATTTTTACTCATAAACTCGCCATTGCACATCATCTCCACAAATTGGCGCATATTGGAACTTAATCCATCATTGAAAAGTTTATAATTCGCCAACTCTCATAGCCATGATGTGGGCAAGCAAGCAAGAGATCTTTAAATCTTTCCCAACATTGAAAGAAAGATTCACCTTCTTTGGCCGAGAAATTCATTATGGCCCTTCCAAGGGTGTTCGTTTTATGAGCTGGGAAGAACTTTTTCAAGAATTCCCGGTTCATCTCAACCCATGACCCAATCGAATGTGGTCTGAGAGAGTGAAGCTAATCCTTGGCTCTTTCTTTCAAAGTGAAAGGAAAAAGTTTAAGTCTGATAGTATCCTCGGAAACATTGGTGTAATGCAAGGTGGCCAACACTTCTTCAAATTCTTTCAAGTGTAAGTATGAGCGGTCAGAATCTAGCCCATGGAACTTTGGTAAGAGTTGAATTACACCCGGTTTTATGTCAAAATTTCCACCGTTTGCTGGTAGAACCACGCAAGAGGGTGTAATTGTTCGGGCAGGTTATAGGTTGTCCCGTAGTGATCTCATTGGAGGAACATTATGTACCTCATTCTCTCCTACTCCTTCCTGATTTGCGTTTGTAGTTGGAGTAGGGGGGGGGGGGGGGGGGGGGGGGGGGGGGGAGGATTCCTTAAAGGTGTTTGTTCCATACTTCCCAAACTTTCACAATGCTCTTGATAATTTCGGACTCGTCTATGAACTGACAATGGTCCAACTAAACCACCTTCAGATTGGAGACGATTTGGGTGATTACGTTCCCAACGGGACATAAACCACTCAACCAAAAATCAAAACTAATCCTAACCTAGAAAACTGAAATCTGAAATTAATCTGAAAAACTAAGTTAGAAAGGTATCACCTGATGCGCTTGAACTTAGAGGAGAATTCCTACAAAATAGAAAAATTTGTTCGTTCTAAGAAAATCAGAAAAACCTATCTACTTCTACTTCTACAGCCACTGAACTATTTGAAAACCGTTATCTATTTCCCCGGCAACGGCGCCAAAAACTTGTTCGCTCGCCTCAAGTGTAAGGCTGCGATGTAGTAATAAATCTCGGTAAGACCGAGGTCAATCCATAGGGAATTAGAAACAATCTCCATACTACTCCAGCAACTCAGTTTTTGGAAGAAAATCAGATTAATTGAGTAATTAACTTAAACAGTAACTTTAATAGAAAATCAGTAATTCAAAGTACTAAGGCATTCAAGGATCCACTTGTAGCAATCCCATGTCAATTCAATCAATCCAAGTAAAGAACACAACTAGATTCAAATCCTATCTCTCATCTAGTTGGAAAATAAAGCATTCACACACATTCAATCCAAATCAAGTTGAACTTCCAAGTTCTAGTCCCATTCAATCAATGTAGAATTCAAAACCATAGCCTGCGGAGTAACAGCCATGCCTATGGACTATGGCCTGCTCAAGGGTTACTATAATTCGAATCTAAACAAGCATTATATGATAATCTCAGAGAATTTCAAGGAACTCATGTCCGGAGCACATGAACTCTCATAAAACATCTCAAACTACCACTTTAAGAAACTAGAACATGAGAAAAAATCAAACTTGAATTGAAATAACTTGAATTAAACTGAATCCAACATGGAATTAACTACAAGCTTCACCTCTCAGCCTTAGCTGAGAGGTTCTAGCCGAGCATATTCATGCTTCAACTAAAAACTCTTAATAAAAGCATAAAACTAGAAAAACCGAAAATAGAAGAGTTGCAGACGCTCCACGACAACTTCCTCTCTCCAAAACCACGTCCCTTAGCTTCTCTGATACCCTAGGAAGAGCCCCTAGGTGTCCTTTTATAGCAAGAAAGCTCCCTTGCATCGGAAACATCCAGAATCTGAGAAAGGTTACGCAGTGCGCAGCAGTTTTCGGAGTCCAGATTTAGAAAGGACTCTGTTTACGCAGCGCCGACCGGTCTAGACCGGTCGGACTGGGCTTTTAAACAGTCCAGGGAGTGCAACCGACCGGTCAAGACCGGTCAGGCTTTGTTTTGGGAGCTTCCAGCGTGCATAGCCGACCGGTCAAGACCGGTCGGGCTAGTTTCCTTTTTGTCCAGTGCACATGGCCGACCGGTCAAGACCGGTCGGCCCTCCTTCAATGTGATCAGCAACATGGCCGACCGGTCAAGACCGGTCTGGCTCCTCTGGTCGACCGGTCAAGACCGATCGGACCCTCTTTACTTTGTTCTTCTTTCTTTCTTTTCTCCTCTTTTTTTTCTTCTTTCTCTTCTCCTTGCTTTCTTCTTTCTTCGGTCCTCTTTCGTCCTTCATCCAATAGCTCCAAATGCTTTATTTTAATCCCTAATTGAATGAAGTCCGCTCTCATCCCCTATAATCATAAAACATGTGTTAGATGGGCCTTTAGATCATGAAAATCATGCAAACCATGTCATGAAATGGGCAATGCAGTGTATAAATTGGAGGTTCAACAGTGCCTAAGAAATCTAAAATAACAATTGTAGCCAATGCCAATAATGAACTCAGACCAACCAGAGTCACTACTAGTTGGAGAATGTACATTGACTACAGGAAGCTAAACACTGTCACGAGGAAAGACCACTTCCCCCTACCGTTTGTTGTTCAAATTTTAGAAAGGTTGGCGGGTCATTCCCATTTCTGCTTCCTTGATGGCTATTCAGGGTACAACCAAATAGATATTGCCCGTGAAGACTAGGAAAAGACTACATTCACATGTCCATTCGTCACTTTCGCCTATCGACGAATGCCGTTTGGACTATGTAATGCCCCTGCCACCTTTTAGCGTTGTATGATGAGTATCTTTTCTGATATGGTGGGAACAATTCTCGAAGTCTTCATCGATGATTTCTCAGTATTTGGTTATAGCTTTGACGAGTGCCTTGTGCACTTGAAATCTGTGTTGAAAAGATGTGAAGAAAAGAACGTAGTGTTGAATTGGGAGAAGTGTCACTTTATGGTTCAAAAGGGAATTGTACTTGGTCACATCGTTCACAAAATGGAATTGAGGTAGACAAAGCGAAAATCGATCATCTCTAACCTTCCACCACCCAAGAGCATACGAGATGTGCGGTCCTTTCTGGGACATGCAGGATTTTATAGAAGGTTCATAAAGGACTTCAGTTCACTCTCTTGTCTCTTATGTAACCTACTTCAAAAGGAAAATTCATTCGAGTGGAATGAAGATTGTCAAAATGCCTTTACCACACTTAAAGGTATGTTGACATGTGCTCCCATAATGCAACCACCTGATTAGAGCCTTCCTTTTGAAATTATGTGCGATGCAATCGACTATGCTATTGGGGCTATGCTAGGCCAAAGAAAAGAGAAGAAGCTATGCGTTATCTACTATGCAAGTAGAACCTTAAACTCAGCCCAAGCAAACTACACTACTATAGAAAAAGAACTTTTAGCCGTAGTTTTTGCCTTGGACAAGTTTAGGTCCTACTTGATTGGATCCAAGATCATCATATTCACTGACCATGCCGCGCTTAAGTACCTTCTCTCTAAGAAGGACGCTAAACCACAGTTGTTAGGATGTATCCTTCTACTCCAGGAATTTGACATAGAGATACGTGATAAGAAAGGAGTAGAAAATGTAGTGGCTGACCATCTCTCTCGACTTGTTCTCATCGATTCCCCTGAAACTGATCGCTATCAATGACATGTTCCTTGATGAACAACTTTTTGAAGTCTCCCAATTGCCATGGTATGCGGACATTGCTAACTATCTTACTATAGGTACGATTCCTACACATTGGAAAAAGCAAGATAAGGTTAAGTTCTTCAATGAGGTGTGAAAATTCATATGGGATGACCCATACTTATTCAAGTATTGTCCCGATTAAATCATAAGGAGATGTGTGCCAGATGATGAACAACAAAGTATCATCTCCTTTTGTCATTCTCAGGCATGTGGTGGCCACTTTTCGGCTAAGAAGACCATAGCCAAAATTCTGCAATGTGGGTTTTATTGGCCCACTATGTTCAAGGACACACATGAGTTTTGCAAAACATGTGAACCGTGTCAGAAATTGGGAGGAATCTCCCGTCGAAATATGATGCCACTCAATCCCATCTTAATAATTGAAATTTTTTATTGTTGGGGCATCGATTTCATGGGTCAATTCCCATCTTCTTTTGGAAACATATATATCTTGCTTGCCGTTGATTATGTGTCCAAATGGGTCGAGGCGATCTCATGCCGGAACAATAACCATAAAACAGTCATTCGTTTCTTAAAAGAGAATATTCTTTCCCAATTTGGAACACCTTGAGTCATCATAAGTGATGGAGGTTCTCACTTTTGTAATCACCCATTTGAAACCTTAATGAAGAAATATGGCGTAACACACAAAGTGAGCACTCCCTATCACCCACAAACTAGTGGACAAGCTGAGATATCCAATAGGGAGATTAAACATATTTTGGAGAAAACAATGAACCCCGATCGCAAGGATTGGTCGCTCTGACTTACCGATGCGCTTTGGGCTTACCGTACCACTTTTAAGACCCCTATTGGAATGTCTCCCTATAGACTTGTGTAAGGGAAGGCTTGTCACTTGCCTGTGGAGTTGGAACATAGGGCATACTGGGTAATAAAGAAGATGAATTTTGATTCTGACAAGGCAAGCTTGTTGCCCAAACTTCAACTAAATGAACTTGCGGAAATCTGGAACTAAGCATATGAGAATATGAGAATTTACAAGGACAAGACGAAGGTGCTCCATGATAAGAACATTCTTTGTAAGATATTCACGATTAATCAAAAGTCCTTCTGTATAATTCTCGCCTACATTTATTTCTGAAGAAATTGAGATCTCGATGGACCGTCCCTACATTGTGCAAACTGTCTACCCATATGGGACCGTCGAGTTATTAAATCTTAGGAATGGCAACATATTTAAGGCGAATGGTCAGCGATTAAAGCCATTCTTTGAGAAATTTCCTTCAAAAGGTATGTCCATACCTCGACTGATCCTGTGTATCAGGATGATTGATCTCCTAGTCTGATGGAGGTCTAGAGTAGTTAGGATTAGGATTTTGTTGCTTTTGTTTACTTTTTCATAAGTTTGCTAGAAGGAGGAAGAATTTCACTTTTTGTTCTCTCAGGTACTATCATTCCTCACTTCCTCTTATTTTAGAATTGCTCTCATGTTTTGCTCATTGCACATCTTTTACATTGAGGACAATGCAAGATTTGGTTGGGGGTGTAGGAACACTTGGATGAATCAAGCGTTTTCTAACATTTCGAGCAATTATGTAGAAATTTTTCAATTTTTCTAAAATTTAAAACTCTTTTGGAAAACTTTGTTCTATGTATTCGAGATGATATGAGTATAAGAAGAGGAGATACGAAGTGTATGAAGTTGTAAGTCTTGAACTTCTTTTAGCATAATGGTTTTATATGTGAATTCCCTTATTTATGTGATTGATAGAAAATTTGAACACTCTTACACCTAGTTCACATTACACGACTTTCATGGGTTGAAAGGATCATGTGATTTGTGGATTAGCTAGACTTTGATTTAAGGTGTTGAGAAATCAAACCGGGGTACTTTGTCCATCCTTGTCCATGGGAAAATAACGAAAGATATGGATTTCTAAAAAAAATAACTGAAATATATGGATTTCTAAAAATCCTATCTAATTTAAAAGAAAAAGGAAAATGAAGGATGAAATTGGGAATGATGGAAAAATGGTGGAAAATTTCGATTAGGGATACCTATTACCAACCAAGGGATGGTCTGCCCGTAACCAAAGCCGGAAATGGGACGTAGTGTGAAAGCCGTCGGAAGGACAGTAAGGCAAATTCCTGTCATTGGTTTGTTGTTACTCTATATACCTTGAGATCTATATTCTAGTTGATCTATGAAGAAGATAATCCTGGAAACTCATGAGATGAATTTTCACTATGCACACTAGGTTGAATTTGTTCAAGTTCTTTTAGTTATCAACCAATTAGCGGGAATTTCATATGGATGCTTATTATGTTTTGAGAGTTTACGGTTTCAACTTCTGTCACCCAATTTTTCTGAATCTTACACTTGTGTGTTTTGGGATGTATAGAAGAATGGTTTCTGAAGGAGAGTTGGGTTTGGAGAATGAAACTTGTTTCACGCATGTTTTGCTCGGGAGTAGCAAAATGCTGGTTGGGGGGTGTGTTGAGCTATTAATTGTGCATATTCTAACCCCAATTCATCACTCATTATGCAAGGTTTTCATGATTTAAAGATTAATCTAATGTATGATTTGTGATTGTAGGGATGAGAGAGAGGATTCATCAATTGGAGACTTAAAGACACCATTTACAAGCAAAGAAGATCAAAAGACTAAAGCGGGAAAGGATGAAAGAAAGAAGTAAAGGAGAGAAGAAAGGATGTAGAAGAAAACATTGAAGACCAGTCGTCCGACCGGTCGTCCATGGCCCAGGACCAGTCGTCCGACCGGTCCAAACACTCAACAGAAGAGGCCACTCTGCAAAGCTCTTTGGACCATCTCAGACCGGTCGTGCGACCAGTCTTTGAATTAAATCTCTAGGGTTGGAATTTTTAAAAACGCACAGATTTTTCACTTTTGTGACCGGTCGTGCGACCGGTCATCTAGGAGCTTAGACCGGTCATGCGACCGGTCGTCTGCGTAATGATGCTGTGTTCTACAAGCTTCGAATTTCTCTGCGCACTGCATAACTTTACGCAAATTCTGAAAGATTCCGACATTGAGGAGCCTCCCCACTATAAAAGGACACCTAGGGATCGTTCCTAGGGTATCTAAGAACGGATTGAGCACGGTGGGAGACGGCGGAAGTGGATTTCAGAGTTCCACAACTCCTCTTAGTTTGTTTGCTATTTTTATGTTTTCTTTAGTTTGTTTCATGTTTCCTTGGATCATGAACAGGCTAAACCTCTTAGCTAGGGCTAAAAGGTGAAGCTTGTAGTGAATCTAAGATGTTTCAATTCGTTTAAGTTGGTTTAAGTTGGATTTCATGTTTAAGAACAATGGCTTGAAGTTTAATTCAAGTACTAAGTAGTTTTTCTTAGTCTTATGATGACTCATGGATGTTTGGAAGAATTGCTTGAGTTCTTAATTGTTGTGTACTAGTCTAGACCTGTATGATCTGAGGAATCGGAATACGCTCTCGATCCGTGATCTTCATGTGGGAGCTTCTTACCCAAGTTCTATTTTCTGGAAATTCTGTAGTATGTGGGACTATGTATGGGATTTGAATCAAGTTCAAATCATAATCTAGTTTTGTCTGGTGATAGGATTTAATGATGGTTATGATTGTGATCTTAGCCTATTGGAATTGGGACTGACCTATGCAATTGAGTATGCTTGTCCTGGCTTGTATTGAGTGAATCATATACATTGATCTTATATATGGCAGATTGTTTGGTTTAACTGTTTTATCATCCGACTAGATAGATCTTAATTTCGATTCTAGTTGAGAAAGTGAGAAACCACAGCGAATTGAGCATCAAGGATTGCTACAAGTGGATCCTTGAACCCTTAGTGCCTTTTAATTAATCGATTACCTTCAGTTTAGTTTAAAGTTACTGTTTACATCAATCTTCTCAAATCTGGTTGTTACCTTTTCAATAGAACTATTGGAAGTATTTGTGAATTCCTATATAAGTCCCTGTGGATCGACCTCGGTCTTACCGAGATTATTACTACATCGTAACCCTACACTTGAGGAAGCAAACAGGTGTAGCGGTTCTTAAGCTCAAGTATAAATATGGGACTCACTAAGTCATTTGTGTCCTTTCCAAGTCAAAAGAGGAGAAAATTTTTGAGGTAAGAGAGCTTCTCTGTGGGGAGTGGGCACATGTAGCCTAGGCATGAGCGCATGTTGCCTTTTCCAAATGATGGTGGGCACATGTGGCATAGGCCATGGGCGCATGTTGCTCTTCAGATCATGGGACTTTGTTCCCAGGCACATGTAACTTCCCTTCATGGAGTGGGTGCATGTGAGGGGGCACATGCGCTTGCTACTTCTCTCTTGGGTGCATGTGGCCTTGTCTTGTGGAGCTAGCGCATGTGGCATAGCACATGAGCCCGGAGTCTTTCTCAAAACTCCCCATTTTCATCAATTATAAGGTGGGGCACTGTTAGAGGGCTCATGCGCCTGGGGCATCTCCTTGGGCACATGTTGGCCCACTACTTAGCCAATTTTTTAAATTTTGGCATCCCTTTTGCCTATGGTAAAGAGTGCATGTGCTCGGCTCTATACTTAGCTGAATTTGATGCCGTTCGCAAGCCATTATGGTCAGTGTTTGCACATGATTAGAACTCAATGTTTCTGGCTTATAACATACTGTATATCTCGATCTTTACGGCCCGCGACTACTCATTTAAACGACTTTATGATGTGCACTTTCGAGCGGATGCATACGTATGACTTGTGGTTAGCGCGAATTTTCACGCGCTCCAAACATAAATGTAGGGTTGTCATTATATTTACTGAGCTTATGATATATGTGAGCTTGTTCGTCCGATGCGTGTTCAAATTCCGTTGTTCCCATGCTCCCGTGGGTTGTGATTTTGTGCATGTGTTTATCTTTGTGATTTGTTTGTGTGTGCGATTGTATTTTAGATGGCATAATCTTTCCTTTCATATTGTGTACCTTGTCATATTGCCTGTCGCGTGCAATGGAGCTTTTTCCTAACGTTTTCTTATTTGCATGCTGCAGTGAATCATGGTGAGAATGACAAGATCTTCTGATAAAGTTTTCGGGTCGCAAGTTTTTGATCCCTCATATGCGCAACGCAGGAAGAAGAGGGTGGCCGAAGATACTGTCGATCCATCTATAGCAAAGTGTCGCTCGCAGCTTCTTTGGGACAATCGAACTTGAAGTGAAGGATTTCTCTGATCGTATTATGCAGCTTCCCCAAGAGCTGTTGTTGCGCGTTTACGCAGGTAAGAGCGCATCCGAGCCTCCGACGCAAGGGACTGAACATGAATGGTCCACTTGGTATTGTCAGCTTACTGGTGCTTCGAGCGTCATTGAAGCAGTTCCTTCTAATTTGCATGTCCAACATCAAGAAGACAATCAAGAAGGTTAAAAAAATAAGAAGAAAAAGAATTGAGGTAAGCAATCGGCTAAGGAAGTCGGCCAAGCGAAGCAATTGACATAGCTTGTCGATCTAAAGTATGACTGGATGAAGATTGGCTGGGATAGAAATAAGATTGTCACTACGTGCGGTTTCTTCATCGTAAACCCCTATAACGACCGAGTCATCACACATGAAAAATCTCTTATGAGGCACAAGCCCCTCCTGAGCATCGAACCATCTGATGTTCAAGGCCCTTTTCAGTTCTACGGGGTTGAAAGGTGGACGTCTACTCCCAAGCAGCTGCTGACTACCTTATTGGTTAATGATGGGAGAGAGAAGGAGATAGGTAACCCAAGAGAAATGGTTTTCCTTGCATCAACTTATAATCCTCACGCTCTTTATCCAGCCCATTATTTCGAGACGGCGCAACAAAGGTTTGGGTACATGGGTAAGATGATGATGTGGGTAACGAAGAGTTTCTGTACGCGAGGTCGTCTGAATGAGCGAGTTGGTTATGAGCCGTGGGCAAAAGAGATTCTGGTCTATCACGAGAAGGTTTTGAAGCAAGTCGGCCTGTATCAGGCCATTGATGTAACCTTTGTACATCTCTCTTGAGATCCAACAATCCTTCAAAGCTTGTTGAACTACTGGTCTTCAGTTACTAATTCATTCCATTTTCTGTATGGGGAGATGAGTATAACCATATGGGATCTCAGGATAATGGATGACTTGTCCTTAATAGGATAATATTACCAGGAATACATTCCAACTAACGAAGAACTATCTTCATCTCGGCTTAAAAGTCCTCAAGATGCTTACCATTCGGAGGCATTTCTAGAGCTGTTTGCTGAGTTGTCGCAATTCGACAATATTACAAAGATTCATTACGACGACTGGATGGTCTACTTCAGTCAGAGGATGAAGTAATATTTCTTCTGGTACCTTCTTTTTACTTTGCGTTTTGCGTGCTTTTAGTTTCTCTTCTTCTGACATGGGACACTTATTTCTTCTTGAAGCATTGATTATGAAGAATAAGAGATCTCGCCGAAAGACCAGGCCTTGATGAGGGAACATTTCGAACAAAAGTTTTACAATCTGAATGAGCTGACACTGACTTGTGAATTGGCGGGCTTCTTAGCATACTGGTTGTCGACAGTTGTGTTGCCTTGATCCAAGGGTGCTAATGGGGTCAGGGTTTCTTGCTTCGTCGTGGCAGGAGCTCTTGCAAACGGTCATTGATATTTTTTAGTACCGTTGGTGTTATGGAGTCTGTATAGGGCTTTTGGCAATATTGTTAATAACCAAGATCAACCTGGATGAGGTATGAATGTGGCTTATTGCCCATGACATTTCTTCTGCGGGTGGTTGGACATATTTTTCATGGACGTATGGGATGGATCTCTTTTGGTATTTTCATACCAATCATGCGCCTCTTAATCGCTATAGAAAACTTGAGATGATAGCGCAGTCATCTGATTGGATAGCTTCGAAAATTGGCAGCCAGGCGAAGATTTGTTTCTACCACTTCCCTATTTTTAGCGTCGAAGAGGATCGAGAAGTCGTTGATGATGAACGTTCTATGGATAATCTTGATAGAGAATTCTTGGTGTCATTCGCATTGCTTCACTTCCACTACGCGAAGGAATGGAGTTCTGGCGGGAGCTTTATTACCCTAGCCGGTTTTCCAGACATTCAGATATGATCAGGGTGTTCTGACGATGTTACCAGATGTAACTAAAGTAGAATGGGAGTACGACACGGGTCCTGCTCACTGGGAGTGGTATGGCATCAACTTCTAAGGACGCGAATGGGCGCTAGGTTCATGCTTCCTGGTCTCTATTGGAAGACTGACGGTTCTTATGGTTGGATGAGATGGTGGGTGCATCACTATGCTTTGATTTGGAACAACAGCTCTGTTGATGATCTAATCTACATTCCTCCTCTAAGGCTGACAAAGATCCTTGCTGATGGACTCAGCTATTTTAAAGAGCAAGCTGAAGCGTATTTGTCGTCAAGTACTAAGCATAAGACTTCTCTGAGTATATCAATTGACCGTCATAAGGAGGATACGGCGTTGGACGACTGACATACTTTCGGAGTACCTTTGATGAGATGGTCACAAGAAGCAGGGTTCACACGTCTTCTGGTGGTTGAAGGTGATGAGGAAGACAATTGGTTGATTAGTGAAGAGGACCGACGATGACCGGGCCGACAAACAAAACCATATCAGCAGTGAGAGAGTAGGTCGGAAAAATTGGAGAGGATAATCTACAAAGGATCACTATGTCGGTGAATGACGCAACTATGTTTGTGGCCTCTAGTGCTTCTAGTGTTGAGAATATGGTGGAGTCACCGGCAGCGACTGAAGTGATCGATACTGATAGTGATACTACTGAACTTCTAGATGTGACTTCAGCGTTATCTACTGAGCCATTCGTCGATGCGACAATATACACTATGGGTCCCTCGGAACCTATCACCGATTCATCTTCTGGTAGAGCTCTTTCGTAGCTTCTTGGTGTATTCTTTTTCTTCACGTATCATTTTATTGCATACTCACTCTATTTCCTTTGTCGCAATTATTGCTAGTTCTGGTACTGTTGCCAATGGAGCATTCGACATTCCTTGTTTCGATCGTTTAAACTATTTCAGGCAGAGCGTATAGAGGGGTCTACTGTCCAATATCTCAAAGGCGCATAGCATACACTGGGAGCTGGGGTGAAAGCATTCGAAGCTTGTGCAGGGGTAATTAGGCCTGATGTATCCAGAATAACACGCTGCATTTCTTCTTTCAAGGATTATGTTGTGCAGGTTACTATGGCTGAACAGGCCAAACCTGATCTTACGGCCGAAGAGAAATAACGAGTGTTGTTTTCTTTGCAGCCTGTTGTAGAGCAACGGGAATACTCGACAGTAGGTGCTAGAACGGATTTGGAGGATAACGAGACTCAACGTCACGGGTGTATTAATCGTCTTGCTGATGTCAGATCTGAGATCGTGTGATTGCAGACAGAAGAAGTGGCCATAAATCTTGAGGTTGCTCGTCTTGACCTTATCGTTAATCAGAACCGTGTTGAGGTCGCACAGCTCGAGAGTGAAGGAGAGGCGGCAAGTAAGAAAATGGCAGATTTAGAAGCTGAACTTCGTGACATTTTGGATCCTGCACTAGCGCTATCGGAGACAAATGCTATTATGGAAGCAACACGGAAGACGTGATGTAGTTCATAGTAGGGTGCATGGGGAAGCTGTAATTCTCCTCTTTTGCTCTTTAGAGTCATTATCAGACAAAAGCAATGATAGAAATTTATTTTGAATGCTTAACTGCTACTTGTATCTGATGTAATCGACATTAGAACTGCTAATTGTGTGCTTAATAATTCAAAGTAATGTTTATGATTCTTTTGCTAAACTACCGCTTGGTGCTGTGTATTTAAGACTAGCATGTATAAGATGATGCGTTATGTATGAGTTTAATGTGAGCTGGGCATATTAATTAAAACATAAATGAAAAATACATAAAAATAGTACTTCCCTTTTACTTAACCTGTGCATCATTAGATTATCGCTTTCAAGAGATGTTCGTATTGTAAATCCAAAATTTTTATCTAGCTTCTTGTTATCAGGTTTATCCCTTGTCTTTCCTAGCCTGCCCCAGTCATTTCTTCCTATAGACTTGAGTTTCTCATCATATATTGGGGCTTGCCCCCGTCATTTTCTTTTATAAACTTGAGTTTGATCTCATCATATATTGGGGCTTGCCCCCAGTGTGTTTGGCTCGTCGCTTTGCAGGACCGCCTCCTTCTGATGAAAGACGTCTTGTGCTTTAAGAATCCATATAGAATACCCGTCTGATCATAATCTTTAATCACATATTCTTGTTGCAGAATTACTCATAAGAGAAAACCACCGATATTCTCAAGGCGAAGTGATACATAATAGAATGCCCTAATCATTTTCATATAAGGCCATATATACATATCGGAGATTCCCAGCCCTGACTTGTTCTCATATAGAGTAGAAGAATACCACAATAATGATGAGGGGATTCCCAACCCTGAATATTTTTCCTAGGTCATATCTATTGGAATCGTACTAGCTGGGGCTTTCTCAGACTCTTCAATCTTCAGACTGACGATGCCTTAATTTATCATCCTTTATACCTTTCCCTCCAGGATGAAGCATTGATTGGTCTTATGGCCTATTCATCTGTGATATTCACAGTAGTTAGGGTCATTCGCATACCCCACTTCAGCTCGCTGAAAAGGTTTTGGGAGTCACAATTCTCCTTTTTTGATTAGTTGTTCCATAATTGAAACAAGGTCCTTGACGTTGAATGTATATGGTTCGCTCCTTCTAACTTGTGCACTGATTGTTATGTGTTGCGACCTTTGAGTTTTGTTATTTTTATCTTGTGTCTCTGTTACCTTTATTTCTGCCTCATACCTTGGATTCAGTCGTTTTCGGCTCATAGGTTTCCTTCTTGCGTCACCCGCTATCCTTTCTCCCGTTTCATGTCTCGACCTCTTCCCATGGGATCGTGTTTTCGAAACGGACTGCTCTACCATGTGAACCTCTGCAACCAGGTTACAAAGGGTGGAAGATATGTTGTTTAGCAGCTCGTATGGAATCATGGAGTCCAAATCCAGCATGCGTGCATTTGCTTGTTCGAGGTCGGAAAATCGTTGGACCTCTTTGACAGTGGAGGGAGATTTCATTTCTATCAAGGCCTTAATCTTTTCGGGGTTTGCTTCGATTCCTCGCCGACCAACCATAAACCCAAGAAATTTTCCAGCGGAAACCCTAAAAGCATACTTTGCTGGGTTCAACTTCATCTGATATCTCCTCATCAGATTGAAGGCTTCTCGGAGATCTGCAAGATGATCATCGACCATAACACTTTTTACGAGCATATCATTGACGTACACTTCTATTTTCCTGCCAATTTTTGTAGTAAAGATTTTGTTGACTAGGCATTGATAGGTGGCCTCGGTGTTTTTAAGACCGAATGACATCACTTTGTAACAGTATAGACCTCGATCAGTGATAAAGCCGGTATTCCCACGATCGGGTGGATGTATCATGATCTGGTTGTAACCAGAATAGGCATCCATGAAGCTGATAAGGCGTGTCCTGCCGTTGAATCGACTAATTGGTCAATAAGGGGAGTTGGGAAGCTATCCTTCAAGCATGCCTTATTCAGGTCGGAATAATCCAAGTACATTCTCTACTTGCCGTTCGTCTTGCGGACGAGAACGACATTTGCGAACCACTCTGGATCATCGACTTCTTCGATAAAATTGATGACCAGTAATTTGCCGACTTCTGTTTTTATAACCATTTATCTTTCAGCTATGAATGCTTGTTGACGATGATGAATGGGTTTAAACTTTGGATCGACATTCAGACAATGAATCTTAACTTCGAGGTCGATACCTGTCATATCTTCATGAGACCAGGAAAACACGTCTTGATATTCGACCAGAAAATTGATCAGGTAGGCTCGGAAGACACAATCCAGAGATGATCTGACATGGACCTTCTTGGAAGGATCATCCTTAGATAAATGAACTTCAATTGTCTCTTCTTCGGGAGCTCCTGCTTGATATATATCCTCCCTTGGGTCCAGCGTTGTTGCTATCAGAGAGTCCGCTGAATCTCCTGAGATTGTCATAATAGAAGCTTCTTGGACATTCTTTCGATCTTGTACCGCGATTTCGTAACATACTCGAGCTTCTTTCTGGTTCCCTCAAACTACCCCTACTCTGTTTGGAGTGGGGAACTTAATGCATAAGTACAGAGGGTGTAGAGTTGCTCTTATCTTGGTGAGAGAGGGTCGGCCCAAGATAGTATTGTATGTTGATTTTCGATCGACCACGAGGAATTTGATGAAAACAGTGACTTTCATTGGAGCTTCTCTGAAACTGACGGGGAAGTCAATGCTTCCCTCTGGTGTTACCACCTCACCCCCGAAACCGACAAGGGGGTGGAGATTGGTTTGAGTAGATTTCTAGCGAGAGCTATCTTGTTAAAAGCTTCAAGATAAAGGACGTCCGTGGAGCTACCTGTATCCAACATAATGTAATGAGTTAAATAATTTGATACCTTTAGTGCAACCACAATAGAGTCCTCATGAGCAAAATGAATTCCTTCAGCATCTTCATGTGAAAAAGAGATTGGATGGTGGCTCGAACTTGACGAGCTGGATGATTTCTCCACCCAGTAAATATGTTGAGGCTTCTGACATGCCTTTCGAGCATATGCTTTCCTTAAGGCTTGGGAATCTCCTTCACAAGCCGAATCACTTATAATTGTTCGAATTTTGCCTGCAGGTTTGGCATCTTCCTGCGAAGGACGATGTTGCAGTGACTTTTTCCTTCGCGCTTGATTTTCGCGATGTGTTGGGGCATCAGATTCTTTGGGTGAACGATCTTGTCGTGTGACATAATCCCGAAGATGTCCCTTTCGAATGAGAGCTTTTATCTGATTCTTAAGAGATATACAATCTTGGGTATTATGTCCATGGTCATTATGGAAGTAGCAGAACTTCCTCTTATCTCTTTTTTTCATATCCGATTTTATTCTTGGAGGTCATTTAACATAAGATTATGCTTGATCTCCATCAGTACCTTTTCTGGAGACTGATTAAGAGGTGTATAATTACGATATTTTTTGGAATAAGACTTCTTAGGAGAGCAATCTCGTCGATCACATCGATATTTTCTATCTGTTGGAGAGATTTCCTCAGATTTTCGTTTCTTTCCCTCAATATCATAACGAGCCAAGGCTACTTCTTCAGTAGTAATATATTTTTAGGCTTTGGCCTGAAATTCAGTCATGGTTTTAGGGGGATTCTTATCCAGGGGAATCGAAATTTTATGCTCGTAATTCCTGCTATAAGGGCAGTAAGACCTTTGTCTTCAGTATAACCCTCTGTCTGGATTGCTTCCTGTTCGCTTCCCCAAGTGCAGGGTTACGATGTAGTAATAATTTAGTAGAGACCGAGATCGTTCTCAGGGACTTGTTAGGAATTCACAAAACTACTTCTAATATTCTCTAATTGAGATCAAGCTAAACAAATTTCTAGAATTGAATGTAGATAGAATTCTTAAACTAAAGGTGAATGTAATCAATATAAAAGAGCACTAAGGGTCCAAGGATCCACTTATAGCAATCCTTAATGCTTAATTCGCTGTGGTTTCCCAATTACACAACTAAAATTGAAATCAAATCCTATCTAGTTGGATGATAGAGCGGTTATAACAAATAATCTGTCATATGTATGATTCATATACATGATTTCCTCAATTCAAGTTAGGACTTGAGCACACTCAATTGCATAGGTCAATCCTAGTTCCAATAGATTAAGATCACAATCATAATCATCATTAAACTCTATCACAAAGCATAACTAGATCATGATTTGAACTTCATTCAAATCACATACATAATCATCCATAATTCAGAAATTCAGAAAACTAAAACTTTGGTTAGAAGTTCCCACATGAGAATCTAAGGTCTAGAGTGTATTGAATCCGAGTCCTCGGAGCGTACAGGTCTAGATCCATTTAAAATAATTAAGAATTAAAGTAACTCTTCCAAACATCCATGAGCCATCATAAGATTAAGAAAAGTACTTAGAAACTTAAACTTCAAACCATTGATCTTCAATGAAAATTCCAACTTGAAACCAATGCAAATAAATTAAAACATCTTAGATTCACTACAAGCTTCACCTCTTAGCCCTAACTAAGATGTTTAGCCTTTCATGATCCAAGGAAACATGAAAGAAACTAAGGTAAACATAAAAACTAGAAGAACGAACTAGGAGGAGTTGTAGAACTTCGGATCCAACTTTCGCCACCTCCCACCGTGGTAATTCTCTTCTAGGATGCCTTAGGAACAAACCCTAGGTGTTTTTTCTATAGTAGAAAGGTCCTACTGCCTCTGAATCTTCCAGAATTGTGCAACACTCATGCAATTGCGCACAAAAATCAGATCTTGCTGCAGAAGTTGCTGGAAATCGGATATTCTGCGAAATTACACATGGACGACCGGTCTTGACCGGTCGGACCTGTCTGGCTGAGGTCCAGAGAGTGCAGAGAGGGGCTAGGGGCTGTGGCCGACCGATCAAGACCGGTCGGACTTGTCTGGGGCTTGCTCCAGCGACCTCCAGCAGTTGCTGGAGTGTCTTGTGAAGGGTGGCCGATCGGTCAAGACCGGTCGGACCCTATTTTCTTTGTTTTTCTTTCTTTCTTTCTTCCTCTCTTTCCTCTCCTTACTTTCTTCTTTCTTTGGCCCACCTTGGGTCTTCATCCAAGGGTCCTAAATATGCTCTTATAGTCATCAATTGAGTGAACTCTATATCATTCCTATAACCACCAAAACCATGCATTAGAATAGTCTTTGAACATGAAAACCAAGCATAGTTAGTGATGAAATGGGGTTAGAATATACACATTTAAGCGTTAAACACATCCCCCAACCAGCATTTTGCTAGTGCCGAGCAAAACTTGTATGAAACAAGTTCCATTCTCCAAAATCCAACTCTCCTTCAGAAACTACGCTTCTATAGACGCCAAGACGTGCAAGTGCAAAAATCAGAAATACTTAGTGATAGAGGTTGAAACATTAAGCCTCTCAGAACATAACAAGTACTCATATGGAATTCCCGCTGATTGATTGATAAATAGAAAGCTTCAAACAATTTAACCTAGTGTGCTCAGTGAATGCTCATCTCATGGATTTTTTGGATCATCTTCTTCATAAATCAGCTAGATTAAGGATCTGAAGGTGTATAGATCAACAACAAGCCTATGACAGGAATTTGCCTTACCGTCCTTCCAACGGGTTTCACACTACTTCCCATTTCCAGCTTTGGTTACAGGTAGACCATCCCCCGGTTGGTAATAGGTAGCCCTTTTCGAAATTTTTCACCATATTTTCAATCATTCCCGTATTTTCATCCTTCCTTTCCTTTTCACACACATTAGATAGGATTTTTAGAAATCCTATCTTTCATTATTTTTCCATGGACAAGGATGGAGAAAGTACCCCGACTTGGTTCCTCATACCTCAAATCCAAACCTAGTTAATCTATAATTCTACATAATCCTTTCAAAGCATGAAATCGTGTAATGTCGACTAGGTGTAAAAGTGTTCAAAATTTCTATCAATCATAAAAATAGGGGAATTCACATACAAGACTAGTACCTTAGATATTGTTCAAAGTATTCAACATCACTCACTTTTCCTCTCTTTTTCTTATACTTACACCGTCCCGAATGCATAAAAACAAAGTTTTCCAATGGAGTTTTGAATTTTCAGAAAAAATCTGAAAAATGTTCTTCATATTGCTCGAGATGTATAAAACACTAGATTCATCCTAATGATCCCACACCCCCAAACTAAATCTTGCATTGTCCTCAATGTAAAAGATATGCAATGAGTAAAACATGAGAGCAATTATAAAATAAAGGGAGTGAGGAATGAGAGTACCTGAGAGAAAAAAAACTGAAATTCTACCTCCTTCTAACAAACCTATGGAAAAGCAAACCAAAAGCAACAAAATCCTAATCTTAACTACTCTATACCTCCATCAGACTAGGAGATCAAATATCCTGATACACAGGATCAGTCAGAGGTATGGACATACCTTCTGAAGGAAAATTCTCAAAGAACGACTTTAATCGCTGACCATTTGCTTTAAAGATATTACCGTTCCTTGGATTCAATAACTCGATAGTCCCATATAGATAAACAGTTTTCACAATGAAGGGACCAGTCCATGGAGACCTCAATTTTCCCAAAAATAAATGTAACCGAGAATTTACATAAGGACCTTTTGATTTATCGTAAATGTCTTACTGTTAAGCCTTCAATTTATACATTTGTCAACCCATTACATGACATTATATGCATGGTTTTCATGTTTAAAGACTAATCTAATATATTTTTTTGTGATCGTAGGAATGAGAGGGAGATTTCACCAATTCATGGTTAAAAGAGTCACTTTGTATGCATTGAAGATCAATAGAACAAGTGACAAAGGTGGAGGAAAGAAGCAAGAAAGAAAGAAAAGAGAAAAAGAAGAAAATCTGAAAAAATTGTCTTAGACCTGTCTGTAGACCGGTTGCTAGACTGGTCACCAGACAGGTCTACAGTTATTTCTAGACTGTTTGTTTCTTCTTCGATCGGTCGCCAGACAGGTCTAAGGTGCTTTAGAAAGTCCGATTTTCAATACTAAGTTTTCAAATTACAGAAGGACTTCGTGGATTCTCGAAGTTTCCAAGTTGGTGCGGGATTTATTTTATAAAAGGCCACCTTCACTCTCTTCCTAAGGCATCTAGCAACGTGGGGAGCAAAGAGATCAAGACCTAGGAGGCTTTCTAGCCTCCTACAACTAGTTTTCTTCTTCTTCTAGTTCTAATTTTTAGTTTTTAGGCTTGACCAATGGTCGGATTGCCTTCAAAATTGATTTATAGCTTCCTTGTAATGTGATATTCCTCATAGATTATTTAGATTTCCAAGATTATCCTCTGAATGGGCCCACCAATCATATCACTGACCGCCTCTCAAAATCGCGCACTTCGGGTACCTTTAGAACCAGTCATCTTGCTTTCAATGCTTCGGAGTGTACAGATGTCGGATTGATCCCAAATTTTAAAAATGGGTAGAAAACTTCATCCTCTACATGATAGATGGATTAGATTGTCCAAAACAATCCCAAAATGTGGTCCCAAAATTAGAACACTTAGGGCTTTTATAAACTCTGCGCAGTTGAATCTTTTCGGATGGTCCATCTTTCTTCAACCGGTACGATCAATCCACACATCCTTTTGATCTGAAACTTTGTGGTTATTCATATATGGATGTGGTATAAAAGATGGTCAAAGTAGATTCTACATATCATCAATGATGGGCCACCTGGACAGGCCCAGAGTGAAGTAGGCAGAATCTGAAACTTTCTGGACAGTTCGTATTGTTTTGGCCACCACGATCAGTCCGTAGCTCCGATTGACAGGAAACCACTTAGGTTAGTTCGGCGTCGAGCTCCTCTTCGACATGGATGTGTTGGATTTCTAAATATCATTAAGATGGGTCTAGAAAACTGGTCTGAAAAACTAGAAACGGGAATGTCCTGCTGTCTGCAATCTGAAACCCTTAAATTGCATGGCCGACCGGTTGGACAAGGCTGGCCTTGCTCTAGCAGCTTTAAGAGAGGGGAGATCTATTGGCCGACTGGTCAAGACCGGTCGGACCACCTTGTGGGGCTCCTTTTTCTTTCCTTTCTTCTTTCTCTTCTTTCCTTTCTTCTTCCCTCTTTTGTTATTCCTTTCCTTTGATCGTCAAGGTATGTAAGAAGGGTCTCAAAGCATCCGAATGATGAAGTCTCTCTTTCATTCCTACAACCACAAAACCATGCATTAGACTAGCCTTTAAATCATGAAAACCATGCATAATGAGTGATGAATTGGGGTTAGAATATGCACAATTAAGAGTTCAACATAGCCACAACGTTTTCTACTCCCTTTTTGTCTCGTATTTCTATGTCAAATTCTTGGAGTAGGAGGATCCATCTTAACAAGCGCGGCTTAGTATCCTTCTTAGAGAGAAGGTACTTAAGTATGGCATGGTCGGTGAATATGATGATCTTGGATCCGATCAAGTAGGACCTAAATTTGTCTAAAGCAAAAACTACGGATAAAAGTTCTTTTTCTGTAGCAGTGCACTTTGCTTGAGCCGAGTTTAAGGTTTTACTTGCATAGTAGATGACGCATGGATTCTTCTCTTTTGTTTGGCCTAACACAGCCCCAATAGCATAGTCGCTCGCATCACACATGATTTCAAAAGGAAGGCTCCAATTTGGTGGTTGCATTATGAGAGCACATGTCAACATACCTTTACGTTTTACAAAGGCATTTTGACAATCCTCATTCCAGTCGAATGAATTTTCCTTTTGAAGGAGGTTACAGAAAGGACGAGAGAGTGAACTAAAGTCTTTTATGAACCATCTATAGAATCCGACGTGTCCTACAAAGGATCGCACATCTCGTATGCTCTTGGGTGGTGGAAGGTTAGAGATAAGATCGATTTTAGCCTTGTCCACTTCGATTCCATTTTGTGAGATGATATGACCAAGGACAATTCCTTTTTTAACCATGAATGACATTTCTCCTAATTCAACAGGAGGTTCTTTTCTTCACATCTTTTAAAAATAGTTTTTAAGTGCATAAGGCACTCATCAAAGTTACAACCAAATACCGAGAAGTCGTCCATGAAAACTTCAAGAATCGTCTCCACCATATCAGAAAAAATACTCAACATATAACGCTGAAAAGTGACAGGGGCATTGCATAGTCTAAACGACATCCTTCGATGGGCAAAAGTACCGAATGGACATGTGAATGTTGTCTTCTCTTGATCCTCTAGGGCGATCTCTATTTGGTTATACCTTGAATATCTATCAAGGAAGCAAAAATGGAAATGACCCGCCAACCTTTTTAAAATTTGATCAACAAACGGTAAGGGGAAATGTTCTTTCCTCGTGACTGTGTTTAGCTTCCTGTAGTCAATGCACATTCTCCAACCGGTAGTGACTCTAGTTGGTACGAGTTCATTGTTGGGATTGGCTACGATGGTTATTCTGGATTTCTTGGGTACCACTTGAGTTAGACTCACCCATTGGCTATCGGATATTGGGTAGAGAATACCCACATCCAATAGTTTCAACACCTCGACCTTACCACCTCCTTCATGTTTGGATTGAGGCATCTTTGTGGTTGTCTAGATAGTCTTTGCATTTTCCTCAAGGTGTATGCGATGAGTACAAATCAGGGGGTCTATGCCTTTGAGATCCACAATTGACCATCTAATGGCGCTCTTATGCTCTATTAGAGTGGCTATCAGCCTACTCTCTTGTTCCTCATCCAAGTGGGAAGAAATCACCACTGGATATGTCTCATTTCGACCTAAGTACATATATTTCAAATCAGTAGGCAAAGGTTTTAGGTCGAGATTCAGAGCCTTAATACTAGATGGAAGAGGCTTATTTTCAATTAGAGGCAAAGGCTCAAATGGTGTCTTCCATCTTTTATTATCAAGTACCGGCATAGAATCCAAAATGCCATCCATCTCTCTTATCATGTCATCATCAATCTCATGAGAGTGGGCCAAGCATGCCTCCAATGGATTAGAATAGAATGTCAAGAGGGATGTGTCTTCCACGAATGATTCAATCAAATTTATGTCGTGGACCCCATCATCAACACCCTGTGTTTGTTTGCATAAATCGAAAATATTCAGCTCGAGTGTCATATTTTCGAAGGACATTTGTACCAGCCCGTTTCTACAACTGATAATTGAATTTGAAGTGGCTAAGAAAGGGTGGCCAAGTATGACAGGAATTTGAGCACTGGTTCCCATCACGGGATGTGTATCCAAGACAATAAAATCCATTGGATAGTAGAATTTATCGACTTGGACAAGGACATCTTCAATCATCCCTCTCGATATATGAATAAATCTATTGATAAGTTGAAGTGTGGTTTTGGTGGGTTTTAATTCACCTAACCCAAGTTGTTCATAGACTGAGTATGGAATGAGGTTAACACTTGCCCCAAGATCGAGTAAAGCTTGTTTGATCCGGTAGTCACCTATGATGCATGAGATGGTTGGACTACCCGGATCCTTATATTTTTGGAGCACCTCTTGTTTGATGATGACACTCAAATTCTCAATCAAAAGTACTTTATTATGTACATTATGCTTCCTTTTGACTGTACATAATTCCTTCAAAAATTTGGCATATGATGGTATTTGTTTTATGACATCCGACAATGGAATGTTGATCTTCACTTGCTTAAAAACCTCTAGGATTTCTAGATTTTTATCGAAAGGTTTGGGTGAAATCAACCTTTGAGGAATGGGGCAACTGACTTGTATTGCTTTTCCGATTCTTTCTCATGTGGAGTGTTGTTCGAGATATCATCCTTATTGGTAATTTCTAGATCATTAGGCTTTGGGGTCTTCACCGGATTGGATTTATCAATAGTTTTGCCACTCCTCAAAGTGGTGATTGCTTGAACAAGCTCCATATTTTGGGAGGATGGGCTGAGGTCTTGTATCTCAAATTAGATTCTTGGGGTAGGGAGAGGTTGGGCAGGAAGTGTGTCACGCCCCAAACCCGGGGACCGGGCTCATTAAATTCTCGATCGCCGACCTTGGTGCCAACAGCCTCCGTAGTACCCCATTCTCGGCTCCTAGCTCTCATGTGCCAGGTTTCGATCCTGGGATCCTACCAGGAGGATTTTCAGGGTAATTTTTTTTTTGTACAGGAGCATAATCAAAACCATAAAACATCATCAAATATCCACTAATAAGTTTGTTGAGTACAGTGCTGGAAAGGGAAATACAACATGAAGCAGAAGTCCAAAATATCAGGTACATGAACCGCGCTCAACGCTGCTGATATGCCCTAGTACCTGCAGTGTAAACAAACGCGCATGAGCTTCCTACGAAGCTCAGTAGAGTGCGTGTGTGCGCGTGTGATGCATATGACAAGTAAACAGATATCAGAGTAAGCGAAAGTAGTATAGGGCTAAGTTACTAAGTTCATGAATGCTATCAGCCATCCCAAGGCTATGCAATGCAAGAGCCTACATGGCCGAGTATTACATGCTAGAGATGCAATGCAAACACGTCAATCCTCAACTGATCCACATATCAAAATAGTTCTCATCTGGGACATCACCGAGGTCTAGTATACTCTAATACTAGCCGCCGCACATCGCGCGCATAACCAAGCGAGTAGAAAAGACCTCACTATCCACCTCGTCAGTGGTATGCCAATGCCCACCCGGCTCGCCGATAGCGGACCCATTCCATGAGCTGGTCAGACTCGACCTAGCTTACAACCCACTGCACCCGGGCGGATAAGGTCACACCCCTTTCCAACCGACCTCGACATAGTGGGAGACGCGGCCTACTGGTATTTGGCACACGGGTGCTCATGTTATCCACTCGGTCTCGACGCTGGAGCATCCTATTGGTACCACAGGGTTTAGGGACTTTCACCCAAGGACATCCATAGCGCCCACGTACTAGAACAAGTTTTCGGTGTCTAATACTGCCAACCATGATGTGACTATGGTGGCCACCACCCCGATGCTGCTAGGGTGTGAAAGTGATCATGACATACATAATGCGAAATGCATGAGTCATACAATCCAAATCATGCACCAAACTTACGCACACTGCGCAATCATGTGGGGCGACCCTGTCTCGCGCGGGTCCCCTAAGTATAACAAGCCAACTAGCATATGCTATGGTTAATCATGATCCATAACAGGCATACGAATGATGCGTATGGGCATATGAATGAGCATGATATTCATTATACTAAGCATGTTATCAGTGTGACATATCAGGTTAATCATACTAGCATGTTACCAAACGTATCATGTAACATTGACCTTAAAAGGCCCAATATATATATAGAGAGTGGGACCCGAACTGTGGATCCCATTGGAAATGTAAAAGTCTTCGTGGCATAGCCCACTTGAGACCACATCAGCCCCATACTTGGGCCTGCACATACAAGGTAGGTCGACAAAATATGTGTACGGCATGGATAAATCATATATATCAAAGAAGGAACCATGGTGGGCATCAATGACCACTATTTCCTACGGGTGTGGTCCATCTAACATCTGAATTTGCCTCATTGTTGGGGCCGTATCTAAAATAATATGGAAAAATAGATAGGCAGCATGAATAAAACAGATACATCATGGTGGAGCTAATAGATACATCACGTTGGGACCCATAGGGCGGGCCACCTGCTGGGCAGCGTGGTACCCAACTGGTTCCAAGAGGTTTTGAATCAAGCAGATATTTGTGTTTTCTCCTTCATCCATATCCATGTGATCTTATGAACAGATTGGATGGCAAATAAACATCACTATGGAACTTGGAAAGCTTTCAACGTTGGAAATCAGTATCCCCACTGTGGCATGGTCCACTTAACATTAGGATATGCTTAAATTTTGGGCCCAGCCACTTATGAATAGGTTGGGTGACAAATAAACATCATTGTAGGACTGGGAAGGTTTCAATGGTGGAGATCATTATTTCCACTGTTGTTCCGTGGCATGGCCCACTTGCCATTTGGATATGCTTAAAATTTGGGCTTAGCCACTAAAATGAGCTGGGAAAAACATATGGACGGAATAAGTAAGGCACATACATTCTAGGTGGGCCCAACGAGTGGGGCCCATGGGGTGACGCCCAGAAGGCTGCTGGGCAGCAGCGTCCCCTGGACCCTATCTGTCCAGCGCCCCCCCCCCCCCCCCCCCTTTTTTTTATCATGAACTCATCAAGTGGGGCCCACAGAAGTTTTCGATTAAGCTGATATTTTTGCTCTCCCTTCTCCCTTACATGTGTGAACTTATGAACAGGTTGGATCTCAAATAAACATCATGGTGGGCCATAAGAAGGGTTTCAACGGTAGGTTCACTGTCCCTACTGTTTTCTGTGGTGGGGCCCCCTTGAGACTTGGATCTGACTCAATCTTGGGGTCATGCCCTAAAATGATCTCCCCAAATGGATGGACGGTGTGGATACAGCACATGCATCATGGTGGGACCCACGAGTGGGCCACCAGCTGGCACGAGCCAGCGTCCTGGACGCTGGTACTACCAGCGTCAGCGACGCTGCTTCTTCTTATTTTCTTTCTCTCTCTTTTTTTTGTTTTCTTGTGCTTATATCAAGTGGGGCCCACATGGGTCTGATCCACTCCGTTCATCAGGTTCCCCATCTCATGGGGGACCCAATAAGCCCAATATTGGATATGTAAATCAGTCTAGAAACATTAAGGTGGGCCAAAGGATTTCTGACAGTAGGAATCATTGTTTTCACTGTTTCATGTGGTGCGGTCCGTTTCAAACTTGGATCGGGTTCATCCTTGGGCCCTGGCCCTAAAATGATCTGGGAAAACAGATGGACGGCATGGATTACACACAAACATCAAGGTGGGTCCCACGAGTGGGGACCCCACTCAAGCAGTCTCCAGCGTACGCTGGACGTTTCCAGCGTCTCTGACGCTGGGACGTCCAGCGTCCACAATTCATCTCTTCTTCCTTTTTTTTCTTTTCTTTTCTTTTTTTTTCTTTCTTTCTTTGTTCATATCAAGTGGGGCCCACATGGGTAAAATCCACTCCATTCATCAGATTATTCAGCTCCGTGGGGACCTAATGAGCCCAATATTGGGTAGGTGATTCTGTCTATAAACATCACGGTGGGCCACGGAAGTTTCAATAGTGGTCGTCATGTTCTTCACTGTTTTCGATGGTGTGGTCCATCTGAGATCTGGATCTACTTCATGTTTGGTACCCATCCTTAAAATGGGCTGGAGAAACAGATGGACGACGTGGATTAACTACATGCATCAAGGTGGGTCCCACGAGTGGGGACCCACGGTCAAACCGTCCAAGTGACTTAGGCGCTGCTGGGCAGCAGCGTCCTCTGGACGCTGACTGTCCAGTGGCCGATTCTTGTTTTTTTTTTCTTTTTTTTTTGTTATTGCTGTAGTTGTTGTCGTCCAGACTGGTGGGGTCCACACGTGCAGGATCCAGTCCATTCATCAGCTGGGCCATTGCATGGTGGGTCCACATAGTGGACAGCGTGGATGAACTACATACATCATGGTGGGCTGTTGGCCACACTAATTATGACACAAATGGGTCCCCAAGTGGGATCCACACCATCAAAAGGTTGGACCCATTCATGGACGATCCAGCCCATCCATCTCATTGCCCATCACAAGGTGGGCCCAAGGAAAGAAAATGAAAGGTAAACGAGAAAAAGGGGGAAAGTTTGCACTCACCTTGATGGTTGGACGGTTGGATTGGATCGGGTTGACGATCGGACGATCCGGACGGTCCAGATGATGGTTGGGGCCCTCCAAGCTTGGATCTCCACCCTCAATCTCTCTAATCTCTCTCTTGATCACTCAAATCTCTCTCTTCTCTCAAATCTTTCTCTTTCTCTCTCCTCTCAAATCTCTTTCTCTCTTTCTCTCTCCTTTCTCTTCTAGCTCTAGAATTTGAAATGAGCTCTCCTCTCCCCCTACGTATGGACTTGTATGGAGGGGGGAGAGAGAGAGAATGAATCATGGGGGTGTGATGATGGCTAGCATGGGAGAGGGGTATTGGGGGTATGGGTAGAGTTGACTTTGGGAGGTGAGAGAGGGATGGGGGGTATGGGGTGTGTGGAGTAGGGGTATAGGTAGAGTGATGGTGATGGATTTGATTGATTTGACATGATCTTGGGATTTGTGCAAGTGGGGCCCACGCCACACGCACGTTGCGCGGCACACCTCGGATTACGCAAATGACACGACTTACACACCGGGTATCGCAATGGGGCGTGCCGTGCGGCGTTGGATTCGCAGCGCCTACGCGGTTACCAGGGTATAAGTCTCGGGTCGATGCGGTACTAAAACAGGGTCGAGATCAAGGCTCGCTAATCTGGTCCATTCGGGACGTACCGACACCGGAAATTAAGCGTACGGAGGGCAAATAAGGGTACGGGTCTTACAACTCTCCCCTCCTAACAAAAAATTTCGTCCTCGAAATTTGCAATACAAACCCAAACTAGCCGAAGATCATAAGAAAAGGGAATCGCATCACTATATACGCATCTCGAATCGAAAAGCAATCATACAGATACAATCAATCATAAAAAAGATGAGGATAAGACTCGTGAATTTCTGCCTTTCGCTCCCACGACGCCTCATCTGCGCTATGATGACTCCACTGGACCTTCACCAAGGGAATGACCTTGGTCCAGAGGACCTGCTCCTTCCGGTCAAGGATACGAACCGGCTGCTCAATGTAAGAAGCATCCTCACGAACCTCCAACGGCTGCCAATCTATCACAGGAACCACGTCTGACTCACACTTCCGCAACATAGAAACATGAAAAACATTATGGACACCAGACAACTGAAGTGGCAAGGCAAGCTGATAGGCCACGGTGCCAACACGCCCAATGATCTCGAAGGGTCCAATGAATCTCGGGGCAAGCTTCCCCTTGGCTCCAAAACGAACCACACCCTTCATGGGTGAGACCCTGAGATACACACGATCCCCAATGAAAACTCTAGGGGACAACGTCGACGATCTGCAAAACTCTTCTGTCGACTCTGAGCTGTGCGAATCCTCTGCCTGATGATATCGATAGCCTCTAATGTCCTCTGCACAAGCTCGGGACCTAGGAGACGATGCTCTCCAACCTCGGCCCAACAACTAAGAGACCTACAAGGTCTTACCATACAACGCCTCAAAAGGAGCCATACCGATAGTCGCCTGGTAGCTGTTATTATATGTAAATTCAGCCAAACGCAGGTGTTTATACCAACTACCTAAGAAATCCAACACGCAAGCTCGAAGCATGTCCTCAAGGATCTGGTTGACCCTCTCGGTCTGACCATCAGTCTGAGGATGATATGCGGTGCTGAACTTCAAGGCAGGCCCCATCGCCTTTTGAAAACTCCTCCAGAACCGCGACGTAAATCTCGGATCTCGGTCAGAAATGATCGAAACTGGGACTTCATGCAGCCTCACAATCTCCTCGATAAACAATTCTGCAAGTCGGTCCAATGGCCAAGTAGCACATATCACAAGAAAATATGCTGTCTTCGTCAAACGATCAACGACAACCCAGATGGCGTCATGACCGCGATCAGTCCTCGGCAATCCCATAATGAAGTCTGTGGTCACGTGCTCCCATTTCCACAACGGGACACTCAACGGCTGCAGGGGACCTGGAGGTTTGCAATGATCGGCCTTGACACGCTGGCAAGTGTCACACTTAGCCACAAAACTGGCAATCCGACGCTTCATACTGACCCAAAAATACTGCCTCCTCATATCACGATACATCTTGGTAGAGACTGGGTGGATCGTGAACCTCGATCGGTGTGCCTCATCCATAAGATCTCTGCGCAACTGAGGAATATCTGGAACACACAACCAACCCTTGAAACGAAGTCCACCATCTAACCCAATCTGCCAATCTGCCTGACCCTCTGACGCGGCCTCTTCCCAATAATCCTTCAACGTCTTATCTGTCTGCTGCAGCCTCGATCACCCTAGAAACAGGAGAGGGTTGAATCGACAAGCTCGATAACTGCGCGATAGAAGATTGCAGGCTCAGCTCAAAATCATACTCGGCAACCTCCTCGAGCATCCTCCACTCCTGAACCATCATATGCGCAACCAGGCCTCGTGGTTGACAACTAAGGGCATCTGCCACCACGTTGGCCTTACCAGGGTGGTACTGAAGATCAAAATCATAATCCTTCAGGAGCTCCATCCAACGTCTCTGCCTCATGTTCAACTCGGACTGCGAGAAGAGGTACTTCAGGCTCTTGTGGTCCGAAAAGAGCTCGAACCTGACCCCATAAAGATAGTGCCTCCACACCTTCAGTGCGAAGACTACCGCTGCTAGCTCCAGATCATGCGTGGGGTAATTCTGCTCATGGACCTTGAGCTGGCGAGACGCATACGCTACTACTCTGCCATGCTGCATCAGGACAGCACCTAAGCCAATACGTGAGGCATCTGTAAAAACCACGAATCCTTCACTCCCGGAGGGAAGAGTGAGGACTGGTGTAGAAGTAAGACGGTCCTTCAGTTCTGCAAATGCTCACTCACATGCATCACTCCAAACGAACTCAGTGCCCTTCCGGGTCAACCTGGTCAGCGGGGCTGCAATACGAGAGAAGCCCTCTATGAAACGACGATAATAACCAGCTAACCCCAGGAAACTCGGATTTCGGACGCGTTCGTGGGCTGACCCCACTGACGCACGGCATCAATCTTCACCGGATCTACTGCTACTCCCTGCCTCGTCACCACATGACCGAGGAACTTCACCTCCTCCTGCCAAAACGCACAGTTCTCTAACTTCGCATAAAGCTGGTGTGTGCGGAGGGTCTGTAAGGTGATCTTCAGATGTTGCGCATGCTCCTCCTGAGTCCTCGAATAGATCAGAATGTCATCGATAAACACCACAACGAACTGATCAAGGTAGGGACGAAAGACCTTGTTCATCAATTGCATGAACACAGCGGGCGCATTGGTCAGTCGAAAAGACATGACCTGGAACTCAAAATGACCGTAACGAGTCCTGAATGCAGTCTTCGGGATATCCTCCTCCCGGACATGGACCTGATGATAACCGGACCATAGGTCAATCTTCGAAAAGAACTGGGCCTCTCGCAACTGGTCAAACAAATCGTCGATCCTCGGAAGCGGGTACCTATTCTTAATCGTGACCTTGTTGAGCTCGCGATAATCCACGCAGAGCCTCAACGAGCCATCCTTCTTCTTCACGAAGAGTACCGGCGCTCCCCACGGTGAACTGCTCGGACGGATGAAGCCTAGTTCACACAACTCGTCCAACTGCTTCCGCAGCTCCCGCAACTCCAAAGGTGCCATACGGTACGGGGCCTTTGAGATAGGCACAGTATCGGCCACGAGGTCAATCTGAAACTCGGTATGCCGACGAGGTGGCAACCCCGGAATCTCCTGAAACACATCCGAAAAATTACAAACTATCGACAGCTGGTCGATGCACACGGCAACCGGTTCCTCTATGGCACACGACATCAAAGATGACAACTGCTCGCCTCTAGGCTCGGCAACAAACTGAAACTGCGGCATGCCGGGTATAAGGAAAGTGACTGTTCTTGCGAAGCAGTCCAATACAGCGTGATACTCAGCCAGCCAATCCATGCCCAGGATAACATCAAACTCGGTCATCGGTAAAACAAACAAATCGGCGGGCAAAAAGGTCTCTCCTACCAAGACGGGGCAAGACGAACAGATCAAACTCAATACTGCGGTCTTCCTTAAGGGTGTCGACAATGACAAACCCTCGCGCACGGAATCTAACGGCAAACCAGTCGATCGGCAGAAATCATCAGATACAAAAGAATGCGATGCACCAAAATCAAACAAAACATGAGCTATGCATGCAGAGACAATGATTGTATCATCAACGACTCCTCCAGGTGCCTGAGGATCCTGTTGGGCTGCGTAGAACCTGCCCTGAGTCTGCTGGGGATGTGTCTGTCCCCTCTGTGGTCGCCGCTGCTGCTGCTGCGGTCTATGCTGCTGCCTCTGCTGCTGTGGCTGCTGCTGTTGCTGCTGCTGTGGGTGGGGACACTCATGCCTACGATGCCCTGTCCCCCCACATCCGTAACAAACACCTGCAAACTATCTCTGGGACGGTGCTGGAGGTGCTGCTGGTGCTACTGGCGGTCGAACAGATGGACGAACCGGGTGCCTCTGCTGTGCTCGAGTCTGCTGCTGCCGGAAGCTGCTAGAAGAAGCCTTCCTCTTCCCCTTCCGATCTCCGCTCTGCTCACGGATCTGCTGCACATCGGCCCACTCTGCCTCATATATCTGGGCCTACTCTACCACCTCCTCGAACGTAGGAAGCTTGTGTCCCGTGACATGGCCACGAAGGCCAAGGCGCAGTCCGGTCTCAAATCGACGGGCCTTCCGCACCTCGTCTTCCAGGAGATACATCGCAAATCTGGATAGCTCAACGAATCGAGCCTCATACTGCGACACTGACATATCTCCCTGGACCAGTGTCTCGAACCCTAGAGCACGCTGCTGGTAGACATGCTCAGGGAAGAACTTCCGGTCAAACCGGTCTACAAAGTCCTCCCATGTCTACTCGAAATCAGGCCCGGCGGCTCGGGTAACCGACGCCCACCAGTGCTCGGCCTCTCCCTGAAAAAGGAAAACGACAAGAGGAACTCGCTCCTCGGTCGAGCATCGCATCGTGGTAAAGATCTTCGTTACCTCCGATTTCCATCTCTCCGCTGCCACCGGGTTTGGCCCGCCCAAAAACTGTGGGGGATCCATCCGCCTGAAATCCATCAACAAGGAACGAGCACGATCCTGCTCCGATGGGGCAACTGCGTCAGATGACCTCCTCTCCTGGCGCTCTACCATGGAGGTCATAACCCGCATCATCTCCTAAAACTGACCAGCAGTCATAGCTGGAGCTGGAGCTGGGGCTGGGGCGGTCTGGGATGTACCCGCACCGGTCGACGGCCTACCGGTGGCTCTCTTGGGCGCCATATCCTACAGAAAAGGATAGGTACCTCTTAGCATTAATACTCTCGAATGCACACACGTTAGGGGATCATATTCAAAAGTTTCTAAGCTCAAAATAGGGAATCCTATTATAACTATGTTGTAATAGGATCCTAGTGTGGGTCGCTAAGTGCATGAGATCGGGATCCTAATCATCCTAAGTTTGCAACAATCATTCAGTTAAGGGCAGTTAATCTATGGTCATTAGTAGATATGTGATGTCATCTGCAGGTATTCCCAAGTTATGCTTTGATACCAACTTCTGTCACGCCCTAAACCCCCGAGGACCGAGCTCACTAAATTTTCGATCGCCGACCTTGGTGCCAACAGCCTCCGTAGTACCCCATTCTCGGCTCCTAGCTCTCATGTGTCAGGTTCCGATCCTGGGATCCTACTAGGAGGATTTTCAGGGTAAATTTTTTTTTGTACAGGAGCATAATCAAAACCATAAAACATCATCAAATATCCACTAATAAGTTTGTTGAGTACAGTGCTGGAAAGGGAAATACAACATGAAGCAGAAGTCCAAAATATCAGGTACATGAACCGCGCTCAATGCTGCTGATATGCCCTAGTACCTGCAGTGTAAACAAACGCGCATGAGCTTCCTACGAAGCTCAGTAGAGTGCGTGTGTGCGCGTGTGATGCATATGACAAGTATACAGATATCAGAGTAAGCGAAAGTAGTAGAGGGCTAAGTTATTAAGTTCATGAATGCTATCAGCCATCCCAAGGCTATGCAATGCAAGGGCCTACATGGCCGAGTATTACATGCTAGAGATGCAATGCAAACACGTCAATCCTCAACTGATCCACATATCAAAATAGTTCTCATCTGGGACATCACCGGGGTCTAGTATACTCTAATACTAGACGCCGCACATCGCGCGCATAACCAAGCGAGTAGAAAAGACCTCACTATCCGCCTCGTCAGTGGTATGCCAATGCCCACCAGGCTCGCCGATAGCGGACCCATTCCATGAGCTCGTCAGACTCGACCTAGCTTACAACCCACTGCACCCGGGCGGATAAGGTCACACCCCTTTCCAACTGACCTCGACACAGTGGGAGACGCGGCCTACTGGTATTTGGCACACGGGCGCTCATGTTATCCACTCGGTCTCGACGCTGGAGCATCCTACTGGTACCACAGGGTTTAGGGACTTTCACCCAAGGACATCCATAGCGCCCATGTACTAGAACAAGTTTCCGGTGTCCAATACTGCCAACCATGATGTGACTATGGTGGCCACCACCCCGATGCTGCTAGGGTGTGAAAGTGATCGTGACATACATAATGTGAAATGCATGAGTCATACAATTCAAATCATGCACCAAACTTACGCACACTGTGCAGTCATGTGGGGCGACCTTGTCTCGCGCGGGTCCCCTAAGTATAACAAGCCAACTAGCATATGCTATGGTTAATCATGATCCATAACAGGCGTACGAATGATGCGTATGGGCATATGAATGAGCATGGTATTCATTATACTAAGCATGTTATCAGTGTGACATATCAGGCTAATCATACTAGCATGTTACCAAACGTATCATGTAACATTGACCTTAAAAGGCCCAATATATATATAGAGAGTGGGACCCGAACTGTGGATCCCATTGGAAATGTAAAAGTCTTTGTGGCATAGCCCACTTGAGACCACATCGGCCCCATACTTGGGCCTGTACATACAAGGTAGGTCGACAAAATATGTGTACGGCATGGATAAATCATATATATCAAAGAAGGAACCATGGTGGGCATCAATGACCACTATTTCCTACGGGTGTGGTCCATCTAATATCTGAATTTGCCTCATTGTTGGGGCCGTATCTAAAATAATATGGAAAAATAGATAGGCAGCATGAATAAAACAGATACATCATGGTGGAGCTAATAGATACATCACGTTGGGACCCATAGGGCGGGCCACCTGCTAGGCAGCGTGGTACCCAACTGGTTCCAAGAGGTTTTGAATCAAGCAGGTATTTGTGTTTTCTCCTTCATCCATATCCATGTGATCTTATGAACAGATTGGATGGCAAATAAACATCATTGTGGAACCTAGAAAACTTTCAATGTTGGAAATCATTATCCCCACTGTGGCATGGTCCACTTAACATTAGGATATGCTTAAATTTTAGGGCCAGCCACTTATGAATAGGTTGGGTGACAAATAAACATCATTGTAGGACTGGGAAGGTCTTAATGGTGGAGATCATTATTTCCACTGTTGTTCCGTGGCATGGCCCACTTGCCATTTGGATATGCTTAAAATTTGGGCTCAGCCACTAAAATGAGCTGGGAAAAACATATGGATGGAAAAACATACATTCTAGGTGGGCCCAACGAGTGGGGCCCATGGGGTGACGCCCAGCGTCCCCTGGACCCTATCTGTCCAGCGCCCCCGCCCCCCCCCTTTTTTTATCATGAACTCATCAAGTGG
This sequence comes from Liriodendron chinense, assembly GCA_003013855.2. Taxonomy (NCBI): domain Eukaryota; kingdom Viridiplantae; phylum Streptophyta; class Magnoliopsida; order Magnoliales; family Magnoliaceae; genus Liriodendron; species Liriodendron chinense. The sequence goes on along the minus strand of ML058417.1, from coordinate 2,129,599 downwards.
GGCCCACAGAAGTTTTCGATTAAGCTGATATTTTTGTTCTCCCTTCTCCCTTACATGTGTGACTTATGAACAGGTTGGATCTCAAATAAACATCATGGTGGGCCATAAGAAGGGTTTCAACGGTAGGTTCACTGTCCCTACTGTTTTCTGTGGTGGGGCCCCCTTGAGACTTGGATCTGACTCAATCTTGGGGTCATGCCCTAAAATGATCTCCCCAAATGGATGGACAGTGTGGATACAGCACATGCATCATGGTGGGACCCACGAGTGGGCCACCAGCTGGCACTAGCCAGCGTCCTGGACGCTGGTACTACCAGCGTCAGAGACGCTGCTTCTTCTTATTTTCTTTCTCTCTTTTTTTTGTTTTCTTGTGCTTATATCAAGTGGGGCCCACATGGGTCTGATCCACACTGTTCATCAGGTTCCCCATCTCATGGGGGACCCAATAAGCCCAATATTGGATATGTAAATCAGTCTAGAAACATTAAGGTGGGCCAAAGGATTTCTGACAGTAGGAATCATTGTTTCCACTGTTTCATGTGGTGCGGTCCGTTTCAAACTTGGATCGGGTTCATCCTTGGGCCCTGGCCCTAAAATGATCTGGGAAAACAGATGGATGGCGTGGATTACACATAAACATCAAGGTGGGTCCCACGAGTGGGGACCCCACTCAAGTTGTCTCTAGCGTACGCTGGACATTTCCAGCGTCTCTGACGTTGGGACGTCCAGTGTCCACAATTCATCTCTTCTTCCTTTTTTTTCTTTTCTTTTCTTTTTTTTTTCTTTCTTTCTTTGTTCATATCAAGTGGGGCCCACATGGGTAAGATCCACTCCATTCATCAGATTATTCAGCTCCTTGGGGACCTAATGAGCCCAATATTGGGCAGGTGATTCTGTCTATAAACATCACGGTGGGCCACGGAAGTTTCAATAGTGGTCGTCGTGTTCTTCACTGTTTTCGATGGTGTGGTCCACTTGAGATCTGGATCTACTTCATGTTTGGTACCCATCCTTAAAATGGGCTGGAGAAACAGATGGACGACGTGGATCAACTACATGCATCAAGGTGGGTCCCACGAGTGGGGACCCACGGTCAAACCGTCCAAGTGACTTAGGCGCTGCTGGGTAGCAGCGTCCTCTGGACGCTGACTGTCCAGCGGCCGGTTCTTGTTTTTTTTTTTCTTTTTTTTTTGTTGCTGTAGTTGTTGTCGTCCAGACTGGTGGGGTCCACACGTGTAGGATCCAGTCCATTCATCAGCTGGGCCATTGGATGGTGGGTCCACATGGTGGACAGCGTGGATGAACTACATACATCATGGTGGGCTGTTGGCCACACTAATTATGACACAAAATGGGTCCCCAAGTGGGATCACACCATCAAAAGGTGGGACCCATTCATGGACGATCCAGCCCATCCATCTCATTGCCCTTCACAAGGTGTGCCCAAGGAAAGAAAATGAAAGGTAAATGAGAAAAAGGGGGAAAGTTTGTACTCACCTTGATGGTTGGACGGTTGGATTGGATCGGGTTGACGATTGGACGATCCGGATGGTCCGGATGATGGTTGGGGCCCTCCAAGCTTGGATCTCCACCCTCAATCTCTCTAATCTCTCTCTTGATCACTCAAATCTCTCTCTTCTCTCAAATCTTTCTCTTTCTCTCTCCTCTCAAATCTCTTTCTCTCTTTCTCTCTCCTTTCTCTTCTAGCTCTAGAATTTGAAATGAGCTCTCCTCTCCCCCTACGTATGGACTTGTATGGGGGGGGGGGGGGGGGGGGGAGAGAGAGAGAATGAATCATGTGGGTGTGATGATGGCTAGCATGGGAGAGGGGTATGGGGGTATGGGTAGAGTTGACTTTGGGAGGTGAGAGAGGGATGGGGGGTATGGGGTGTGTGGAGTAGGGGTATGGGTAGAGTGATGGTGATGGATTTGATTGATTTGACATGATCTTGGGATTTATGCAAGTGGGGCCCACGCCACACGCACGTTGCGCGGCCCACCTCGGATTACGCAAATGACACAACTTACACACCTGGTATCGCAATGGGGCGTGCCGCACGGCGTTGGAATCACAGCGCCTACGCGGTCGCCAGGGTATAGGTCTCAGGTTGATGCGGTACTAAAATAGGGTCGCGATCAAGGCTCGCTAATCTGGTCCATCCGGGACGTACCGGCACCGAAAATTAAGCGTACGGAGGGCAAATAAGGGTACGGGTCTTACAAAGTGTGCCTTTCTCCCTAACACTAAGACGAGATTCAACTCTAGCCATTGAAGTTTTCAAATGTGATGGCTTGAGATGAATTCTGGTTGAATTTTAATTGTTCTTACATGAACCCATCAATTTTGTGAGAATTATTCTTGTTGTACTCAGCTTGGGCCAAGATGAATGTACCTAATATCTCCTCAAGCGTAGCTTTTGGGTTATTGTTTGCATTCTCTGATAACCCATTCCTTCAACTGAAGTTGGTATGGTTCTTCCAACCAGAATTATACATGTTCGAGTTTGGATTACTAAATGGTCGTTGATAATTATTTATGGCATTTAATTATTCTTGTAGAACTTCTTGAAACGCAGAAATTGTAGGATAATCTTGTGTTGCATGTTAGTTACCGAAACAAATTTCACAAATATTCTCAACTTCCTTAGTCTTTTCCCCCTTCCCTAATTCCATGGCCTTAACTTTTCTTGTGAGGCTAGCCACACGTGCACTTATGTTGTCTTCTTCGGAGAGGACATAGATTCCTCCATTTTCTCTTTGTTGGCTTATCTTGGGATTTGCTGGTTTAGTTGTATCCCAAGATTGTGCATTCTCAGCTAAGATATTAAAGTAGTCACATGCCTTCCTCGGCTTCCTTATTCATGAATTATCCATTGCACATCATCTCTACGAATTGGTGCATAGGCGAAGTCAGTCCTTCATATAAAAAGATTATTACTCACCAAATTTCATAGCCATGATGTGGGTATATGTTTAATAAGTCTTTGAACCTTTCCCAACATTGGAAGAAGGTCTTATCCTCTTTTTAAGCAAAATTTATGATTAGGCGCCTCAACATGTTTGTTTTATGAACAAGGAAAAACTTTTTAATGAACTCCCTAGTCATCTCAATCCATGTGCTAATTGATCTTGGCCTTAATGCATGAAGCTAAGCCTTAGCCTTCTCTTTTAGAGAGAAATGGAATAACCTAAGTCTTACGACATCATCAGATACGTTTGCAAAGTGCAACATGGCTATCACTTCATCGAATTCCTTAAGATGTTGATATGTGCTTTTACTGTCTAAACCAAGGAACTTAGGAAGGAGTTGGATTACTCCCGGTTTTAGATCAATATTCCTTACATTGTATGAAAAAATTATGCATGAGAGAGTACTTCGCTCTTGCTAGTTGCAAGTAATCACGTAAAGTTCTAGGTCAAGGAACATTCTCAACCTCATTCTCTCTCGTGTCAGTTTGGTTTTGGCCTAGATTTTGATTGGGCCTTGGTTCGGGTTGATTTTCAGCCATAATTTTAGGAAAATTTTGAAAATCTAAATGTTTCTTAGCACGGGGTTCCTTATCGATCCCCTTAACAATCCCTCCTTCACTAATCAGTCGTTTATTAGAATTCTGAACCCAATGTGGCACGCAAATCTCAGAAAAATTAAAAGAAAAAGAGTTAGAAAAACCTGATTGAAGTGACAACTTTAACTCCTAGAATCCCTGTAAAAATAAAACAAAGTAAACAACCTAAGTTAGTAAAGACTCCTAAAAATCTCAAGTGGAAACTATTTTCAGAAATTTTATGAAAAACCATCTAAAAGTCCCCAGCAACGGTGCCGAAAACTTATTCGCTTCCCCAAGTGCAGGATTGCAATGTAGTAATAATTCGGTAGAGACCAAGATCGTTCTCAGGGACTTGTTAGGAATTCACAAAACTACTTCTAATATTCTCTAATTGAGATCAAACTAAACAGATTTCTAGAATTGAATGTAGATAGAATTCTTAAACTAAAGGTGAATGTAATCAATATAAAAGAGCACTAGGGTTTAATTCGCTGTGGTTTCCCAATTACACAACTAAAATCGAAATCAAATCCTATCTAGTCGGATGATAGAGCGGTTATAATAAATAACCTGTCATATGTATGATTCATATACATGATTCCCTCAATTCAAGTTAGGACTTGAGCACACTCAATTGCATAGGTCAATCCTAGTTCCAATAGATTAAGATCACAATCATAATCATCATTAAACTATGTCAAAAAGCATAACTAGATCATGATCTGAACTTCATTCAAATCACGTAAATAATCATCCACAATTCAGAAATTCATAAAAGTAAAACTTTGGTTAGAAGTTCCCACATGAGAATTGTTCGCTCGCCTCAAGTGCAAGGCTGTAATGTAGTAATAAATCTCGGTAAGACCGAGGTCGATCCACAGGGAATTAAAGAACAATTTCTAAGTTATTCCAGCAACTAGGATTGCAACAATTTAGAGGTTCAATTGAGAAAATTATGCTAAAATAGTAACTTAAGAAAAACAGTAATTAAAGGTACTAAGGCTTTCAAGGATCCACTTGTAGCAATCCCATGTCAATCCAATCAATCCAAGCATAAAACTCAACTAGATGTGAAGTCCTATCTCTCATATACTTGGAAAATAAAGCATTAAAGCACATTCAATCTCACTTAAGTTGAACTTCTAAGTTCTAGTCCCCTTTAACCACATATAGAATTCAAAATCATAGCCTTCAGAGTAACAACCATGCCTATGGACTATGGCATGCTCAAGGGTTACCAAATTCGAATCTAATCAAGCAAAACATGATAATCTTAGAGAATTGCAACGAATCCATGTCTAGAGCATATGAACTCTCATAAAACTTCTAAAAATATCAACTTTAAGAACTAGAACATTCAAATTTTGAACTTGAAGTAAAACTACTTGAATTAAACTGAGTCAAACATGAAATTGGCTACAAGCATCACCTCTCAGCCTTAGCTGAGAGATTCTAGCTGAGCATTGTCATACTACAACTAGAACTCATAAAAGAAAACTAGAAAACATAAAAACCCAAAGTTTGGAGGGTTGCAAATGCTCCACGATGGCTTCCTTCCTGTCCCACGAAGTTCCTTAGCTTCTACGATGCCCTAGTGTTGGGGCTCAAATTTGTACCCATTATAAAATAGTATTCAGCGATCCATCTACGACGATTTGGACCGATTTCGAGATCCGAAATACTCAGAAAATGCCAGTGCAACCCAAACATGCGCGATCATGACCGAAACCTATAAATGCTATTTCAGGGTGGAATTAGACATGCGGATGGCCACTAAATGATCCGAAACGCCCTAAAACCCTTAACCTGCAAATTTCAAGGTCGCACGATGCATATCTTTACCCGCGTGCTTCCAAATGCATTTTTGCCCTGACCGTATCCGACTATAAGGGCCCGAAAGCTTACAGGTACCATTTCAGGCTGGAATTAGACATGCGGATGGCCGCCAAATGATCCCGAATGCCCAAAAAACCTTAAGTAGCAAGTTTGAAGTCCTTGCGGTGCATATTTCCATATGCGCGCTTCCCGGAACAATATTCCTATGCAAAGAGCTGATCGGGAGGGTCCAAATTGGGAAAGAACTACCAAAATTTACAGCAGATGACCATCGGTACCCCACCTCATTCATTTAGGAGGTCGATTATGGCCTAAAAGCGGCTTGGCATCAGTGACTTTGGTATCTGAAAAGGTAGCCCTCCTTTGAAGGTCGCCCGTCGGAGCCCAAAACCTGAAATATTCCAAGGGATGGAACATGCATTCGTTCACTCTCTCTCCACATGCATTCATTCACTCTCTCTTCACATGCATTTCGTCTCTCTCTCTCTCCACATGCATTTCGTTTCTCTCTCCACATGCATTCGTTCACTCTCTCTCCACATGCATTTCGTTTCTCTCTCCACATGCATTCGTTCACTCTCTCTCCACATGCATTCGTTCACTCTCTCTCCACATGCGGATGACATGAGGAGACATGCATTTGCCCTCTCACCACATGCGCATGAGAGCTCTCTCTCTCCCCTTTCAATATTCTAAATAAAATAAAAATATAAAAAATCATGAAAATATTCTAAGTGGGGGCCACATGCGGCAAACACAGAGGCCACATGCGCCCATACCAAGGGCACATGCGCCCACACCAAGCCACATGCGCCTGATGCATGGTGACATGCGCATGATTCCCATCACATGCGCATGACTCCTCTCTCCAAATGCATGCGCATGCTCTCCCTTTTGCAAACAACATGCGCCCTGGTACCCGATACCCGATTAACATGCTATAAATACCCCTCTACTTGATGAGACATGGACGAGATCATCACTCCCAGAGCACTCTTCTTGCAGAGGTAAAAATTCCTCACTGGAATCCTCACCGTGAAAGGGACATGCGCCCATCCCTTCGCCGGATGCCCTCGCCGGAAAGGGATTTCTCCCACCGGAGCAAAATCCTCCAAGTCACATAATGACATGCGCTCACCCATTTGAGTTTTGGGGAGGAAAAATGCAAAAATCCCTAAGTCCCATGGGGATATGCGCCCATGGCTGGGATGTTGGGCGCATGTGTAGTGTCACATGCGCTTGATAACCTTTCTCTCTCTCCTCACATGCATTTGTGGCAAGCCACATGCGCACAAGTGCGCCCAAGAGGCAGGCACATGCGCTTACCCCCCTTCCATTCCCTTTCTCTCCTCACTTTTCTCTCACATGCACTTGGGATGGGATCACATGCACCCAACTTAAGATCACATGCGCCCACACCCCATGGGAGATGCGCCTGGACGCTGATGGGAGGTGGGGCCTTCTGTGATGTGGCCCGCCTTTGATGTGGCCCGCATTCCAATTAAGAGGACGCTCCTAGACACACATCAATCTCCTCTATCCATCCCCCGGACCGGATTCGCCAACGGTCGATGTTAAGTGGGCCAAATCAGCAATTTGATAAAAAAGGCCAACACTTAGCCAATATTGCAAACCTTGGAAATCGTTCCAAAAGAGCCAGAAATGACTGAAATCGAGAGGAATCGAGCAGAATTTGACCGAACCCGAGAGGGAGACTTCTCTCCGCCATAACATGATACACTATAATCATGCATTACAACGAGATTACCTGATCTCAGGATCTCCGAGAAACCTTGATCAGACCATAAACAGGTCCACTACTTAGTCGTTTTTAGCCCCGGGAAGTGCCCTGTTGGCTCAGAAATCGACTTACACTAAACAAATCGAAATACGATCGCACTGTGACCCTCGTGGACATAATCCACCCCTATCCAAAGACGATCATGACAGGTATTCACCAAATCCTCCGATCAGATCGTAAACAGGCCCTGGGAAGTGCCCTGATGGCCCAAATACCTACAAATGCCAAGTGAAATCAATCACGATCAAAAAGACGCGAGGGCAAAATATCGATGACATAAAGATATATACGAAGCGGGTTGATCAAAGCAAATGCATAATTTGTCTGATACACTTAACATCTAGCATAAATGCGATCTTCTCTTGAGCATGCATATAGCATAGTTACTTTGTACTGTACTCATTTGCATCCATTGCATGAATTTATTTCATCTCGGATCGAGTTACGAAACTAAATCAAAGGGGACTATGGTTATCATCGAAAATCGTAACCAAATAGTTCTAAACGTCTGAAATACTTCATTGTTAAGACCAATGGATGTGAGTCCTGTCCAAGGCGGGATTCGTCAGTTGAGTGGCTAAGGTAATGAGTGCCTTCTAGTAAGTCACCCGTCCCATCGGAGATGGTCACGAGTGTATCTTTGAAAGTCATATCGTCCATAGAGACGTGTCATGACACTGAGATATACGACTTGGTCGAAACCCTGTTTGCACAAAGACCCCATGGAGTGCCTTCCAGTAAGTCACCCGTCCCATTGGAGACGGTCACTGGCCCTGGTTGCAGTAAGTGGATGCCCTGGAGTGTATCTTTGAAAGTCATATCGTCCATAGAGACGCGTCATGACACTGAGATATACGACTCGGTCGAAACCCTGTTTGCACAAAGACCCCATGGAGTGCCCTCCAGTAAGTCACCCGTCCCATCGGAGACGGTCACTGGCCCTGGTTGCAGTAAGTGGACACCCTAGAGTGTATCTTCGAAAGTCATATCGTCCATAGAGACGCGTCATGACACTGAGATATACGACTCGGTCGAAACCCTGGTTGCACAAAGATCCCATAGAGTGCCTTCCAGTAAGTCACCCTTCCCAGCGGAGATGGTCACTGGCCCTAGTTGCACTAAACAAAAACCATGAAGTGTATCCCTGAAAGTCATATCGTCCATAGAGACGCGTCATGACACTGAGATATACGACTCGGTTAAAATCCTGGTTGCTACTCAACTAGGAACGGCCGAAGGAGTATGGGACCGACATCTAACTGGTCTTAACGATGGCTTAGTCCATAATAAATCCTAGACTTGGTTTCTACGACCATGAACTCTAGACTATAATCCCTGACGATTTAAACTACTTGCTCGATCTATCCGAGCTTCATTCCTTTAATATTCCATCTATTGTATAACTGCAATTCATAGTGGAATCTTGTCGCTTTGTGCCGTGGTTTTCTCCCGTAAGCGTTTCCACGTAAAAATCTCTGTGTTGTCTATGCTGTGCTTTATTTATATTTATGCTCCTTTAATGCTTTATTCAACTCATTTATGATACATGCATGCATTTACTTTTGCCTTCTAATCAAGGGTGATCATCCGTTGATGTAATTAATGGTTCGTGACCAGTTCACAGCCCGGAATGTAAAAGATCTCGGAATCTCTGGAATAAAATTCATCTCGCGGTGCTTTCTCGTGTATACTTTGTGATTGCTTATGATTGTTTATGAATGTCTCTATACTCAGAATTCCCTCAGAATAATGAAACACAGGAAAAAGACTGTTGACGAGCAGTTTCAATTTTTTTAAGCTCTAACAAACTGGCGACTCTGCTGGGGAATCGAACAATACCAGAATCTCTGGTTATTTCTGAGTGAATAGACATTCTATGATAAATCATTCGCAAAAACAGAGGTATACGTGAGAAAGCTCCGCTGGGAGAAATGTTCGGCGCCTTTACGGGCGCCAAACTGGCGACTCTCAACGGGAACGTTCTTCCCTTCATCTTTAAAGCAAAAGTTTTCCAAAAGAATTTCAAAATCTCGCATGGCATGTATATGATTTGCACTTATATGCTTTTGTCAGTCATTGAGCCATATCGCGATTAGTAAGGACATGTCTTCTCTCCTTTCAAAGGTGTGGGGTGTTCTAATGTGCGTGTGACTGTGCAGAAAGACAGAAAAGAATCAACCATCAAAACTATACAAATGACAGCCACTATGTTCTTCCTAGCTTCTGGGGGATTTTACTTCCCTCACCTCGTGACAGCAGAAACAGTGATTCCTGAAGCCGATTTGCAACTCGTCCAGAGACGCCGATCACCAAAGAAAGCCGAAAGCAGACAAGTGACTTTAGTTAGAGCAGAAACAACGAAGACACAGCAGTGTGAGGAAACAGTGGAAGCCGGTCCGTAGGAATGAAACCCGCAATGCTATCAGAGCTACCGTGTCACCCAAGCCAGAATTCTCCTTCGTCGCTGCCGATTTCCCGGTAATGACGGGAACAACACTACCAGTCAAAACACCGAATCAATTTACTATCCGGGGATTGACCGAGACTGCAATGAAGGCATGCTCTACTGAAACCAATATGACCAGTGCTAGACCATAGCGAGTGCAGGTTGCAGTGGTGCAAGTCGTAGAAAGGGAGGGGAGCGAGCAAGATGCAGAGCTGCCTCTGATCCAAGAGCAAATAGATGAAATCATTCAAGGCCAAGAAGACACAGCCAGAGAGATCAGAGAAATAAAAGAAGCATTAGTGGCTCTAGTCACCCAGGGGGTAGTCAGAAGCCCAACCGTTCCCTTTGGACAACCACTGGGAGAGTCACAGGATACAACAGGAGAACCAGTAGCCGTAGAACCATAAATTCACCCAAGGAATGTTGCATTCGAGCGTGCACCGCCGCAATCATCTCATGCCACGAAAGAAGAGTTGTCCCAGACAGTCGCGAACCTGATGCGTCAGGAAAGAGAAAAGGAGAAGATAGGAAAATATATATATCGGGTACCGTATCCGTCCGAAGTTAACGAAATCCCATTCCCTGACGAATTTAAGCATCCCGACTTCCCATAATTCGACGGGAAAGGGTCACCAGAGGAACATATGACCCAATTCATGACGGTGCTAGGGAATTTGTCCGTAGTACCTCAATATTGCCTCCGATTGTTTGGGTTGACGCTGACTGGAAAGGCATTTCAATGGTATATGTCATTACCCGCAGGGTCTATCAAGACCTGGGATCAGATGCAAGATTTGTTCATTTCCAAATTTTTCTCCACTGAGCGAGAAGTCTCGCTGATGGATTTAGCCTTAGTCCATCAGAGGCAAGGAGAGTCAGTCCTAGGCATTTATTGACAGATGGGGAGCCATAGCGGCGCAATGCCGAGAGTTGCCTAGCGAGCCTGAGCAAGTCAAGATGTGCACCCAAGCCATGGATCCAATAATCTCGTTTGGTTTATCCGGACACAATTTCTCAACGTTCAGGGACCTAGCGACAAAGGCCCATATGGTAGAGGAAGCCACGCTAAGAACGCAATTCAAAGCGGAGAGACCGAACCGTGAGATCGGGAAGACGGTCACATTAAGTTACGTCGACAAAAGCAAAGTCTCGAAAGATCGAAAACGGCCACATCCAGAACACGAGATTAAAGGCAAGCCAGCAGAAACTCAGTTCAGAGCCGAAGGGCCACGAAAACCGAAAAGGTTGATGATTGTCCGACGGGGCAGGGTAGAAGGACGTTACTCGTTTGACCCGGAAGACCTTATGGAACGCCTAGTCGAAGAAGGGGAGCTACAATTGCCAGAACTGATTTGACCAGAGGAAGCAGGACAAATGGATGCCCCCAATTATTGTAAGTATCATCGAAGCCTGGGACATGAGATGGGAGAATGCCTCGTCTTGAAAGGGAAAGTACAGAGACTGATCAACCAAGGTATTATTAAACTAATGACAGATGAAATCAGTCGGGCTACATCAGCTGTGGTGACAATAGCACCTATGATAACACCAGTTCATGACGAAAGACTATTACAAACAACAATGGTACAAGCTGTCGAAGAAAGGGAATCGGCAAGACACGACGTCGAATTGTTGGCAATCCGAGAACAAGTCAGCAAATTGGTCCAGGCCCATAGGGAGCTATCCAAACAGATGGGAGAAGTTCAGGAGGCTTTAGCCATCTTGGTCTCAAAGAAAGCGACCCCTAGTACTGCTCTACCTGTCCAACAGTTGGAAGAAGAAGCACCGGGGGCAGCCCGTAATGTTGTTGAAGTAAGACAACAAAGCCACATTGAACAAATAAACGCGCGTATGTCGGGTTCAGACTCCATGATCCCATATGAACTGCTAGGCAATATCTCTTTCACCCTTCATAACCTGGCTACAGAGGTTCACATGATAGAGCAATCCATTTCAGAAACACGATCTCAAGCAGAAAAGTCAAGACACAAAATGAGAAAGAGGACATGGGTAGACATAAGAAAGAACCCTAGAAACCGAAAACGACCGAATCCAGGACACGAGGCAGAGACCAGTGTAATGAGGACACAAGACAAGGGCAAAGAACCTCAGAAGTCACGGCACATGACAATCGGTGAGCGAGATGAAAAGAACGGACCATACACATTTGACATCAAAGACCTTGTCCCAATTATGGAGCGACTAATCGAAGAAAGAAAATTGCGACTCCCAAAGTCTGTTCGACCAACAGAAGTAGGACGTGTGGATGATCCCAACTATTGCGAATATCACAGATGCATAGGCCATAAAACTGAGCAATGCTTCGTCCTAAAAGGAAAGATACAAAAGATGATAAACCAAGGCGTCGTCAGTTTGAAAATGGGAGAGTCTGATAAAACCCCGGCCAGTACGGTTCCAGTAGATATCGCTTAGGAAGAACTTCGCTCGAAGAACTCCATTTCCTAAACTTTAATAATCGTGAACATTTACAAATAGTCCTGGCGGTTTATAAAGTAGATAGGAATATACTTATGTTCACTCATGCATCTACTTCATCTGTATGCTGTGCTTCATACTTGTTTACATGTTCACTCACATCATACTGTTGTGCATATGAATATAAAATGTTAGTAGAACTCTTCTTAATGACAGGTACCATAATTGGAGAATATTAAAGAATCGACTCCACGAATCATCAACCGACTTATTATATCCTCATCAGACCGGTCGAATCAGGAGAGAATATCTTATAGAAAGTCTACGCGAATCACAACATCCCCATATTATGGTACCTTCGTCACAGGTTCTCATATTAAGTATCTTGGTATATATTATGGTCTCTTCATCACAGGTTCTCATATTAAGTATCCTAGTATTCTGGCATTCCTCTACTTAATAGGAAAATACTTCAGAATTGATGGATTCTCATATATATGTATATGTGGTTTTACATGAAGATGACCGGGATACTCTATTATTATCAATCTCTTATACTTTTGCACAATGTTTTATATGAAGATAATCGGAACATAGCTATCTATATCCAGCTTTTGTATTATGTCATGGATCTCCCATCATTATCGCATTATTCTTCTACTGTATATGAAGATAAGTCACGGTTGGGAATCTCCTGCATACATATGTATACATACGGCCTTATACGAAGACGATTAGGGCATTCTATTATGTATCACTTCACCTTGAACATATCGACAACTTCCTCTTATGAAGAACTCTGCGACAAGAATATGCAATTAAAGATTATGATCAGACGGGTATTCGGCACGGATTCCTAAAGCACAAGATTTGTCTCATTAAGAATGAAGTGGTCTTACAAAGTGACGAGCCAGAAGTACTGGGGGCAAGCCCCAATATGTTATGAGAAATTCAAGTTTATAAGAAGAAGAAGCACAGGGGGCAAGCCCTAATATATTATCAAAATCTCAAGTCTGCAGAAAGAAATGACTGGGGGCAGGCCAGGAAGGATGACAGATAATCCCAAAAAACACGGAGCTAAAAGAAAGTTTCGAGCTTATGACACGAACGTCTCTCGAAAGCGATGACCCAAGGGTACGCAGGTTAAGTAAAAAGGGAAGTATTATTCCTATGGTTTTTTCCATTTTTTATGCTTTGATATACTCAGTTTACATTAAATTCATACATAATACATTATTTTATGCATACTAGTCTCAAACACACAACACCAAGTAGTGGTTTAGCAAAAGAATCAGTCATTTACTTTAGATCATGAAGCATGCGGTTAACAAGTTCTGATGTTGATTACATCGGATACAAGTGACAGTTAGGTATTCAGAACAGCTGTCTAATACTATTTTTGTCTGACAATGACTGTAAAAAAAAAAAAGAAGCAAAAGAACAGAATTACAGCTTCTCCAAGCATCCTATTATAAACTTCATCACATCTTTTCGTATTGCCTCCATGGTGGCCTTCGCCTCCGTTAGCATCAGCGAAGGATTCAGAATATTACGAAGTTCAATTTCTAAGTCTGCCATTTACTTGCGTGCCACTTCTCTTTCACTCTCGAGTTGTGCGACCTCGGCACGGTTCTGATTAACGACAAGATCAAGACGGGCAACCTCAAGATTTATGGCTGTTTCTTCCGCTTGTAGCCGCGCGATCTCAGATCTGACATCATCAAGATGATTAATACACCCGCGACGTTGAGTCTCACTATCTTCTAAGGTTGTTCTAGCATTAACCGTTGAATGTTCTTGCTGCTCTATGACAGGCCGCAAAGAAGATAGCACTCGCCGTTTCTCTTCGGCCGTAGGGTCAGGTTCAACTTGTTCAGTCATAATAACCTACGTAACAAAATCCTCGAAAGAAGAAATACGACAGACTATTTTGGATACATCAGGCCCGATTACTCCTGCACAAGCTTCCAATGCCTTCACCCCTGCTCCTAGTGTATGCCACTCGCTTGGCTCAGCCAACGCCTTTGAAATGTTGGATAGTAGACCCCTCAGTACGCTCTGCCCGAAACAGTCTAAATGATCGAAACAAGGAACGTCGAATGCTCCGTGGACAGCTGCCTCAGAACTGGCAATATCTGCAACAAAAGGAACAGAGCGAGTATTCAATGAAATGGTAAGTACAGAAAAAAGAATACACCAAGGAGCTATGAAAGAACCGTACCAGTAGATGAGTCAACGACAGGTTTTGAGAAATCTGCAGTATGTATTGTCACATCAGGGAATGGCTCAATAGTCTCAGTCAGTGGTGTCGAGGTCACATCCAGAAGTTCAGTAGTATCGCTATCAGTATCGATCATTTCAGTTACCGCCGGTGACTCTGCCATACCCTCAACACTGGAAGCACCAGGGACCATAAATACAGTCGCGTCACTCCATGGCATAGTGGACCCTTGCAGATTATCTCTAATCGGCCCAGCTCGCTCTCTCACGCCAGCATGGTCTGATATTTCATTCACCGGCCCAGTCATTGTTAGGTCATCTTCACTAACTAATTGACTGGCACTCCTATCACCTTCAACCACCAGAAGACGTGTGAACCCAGCTTCTTGAGACCATTTTGCTAAAGGTATCCCAAAAGTATGCCAGCCATCCAACACTGTGTCCTCTTTACGATGGTCAATTGACACACTCAAGGAGATCGGATGCTTAATGCTCGACGATAAATACGCTTCAGCCTGCTCTCTATAATAACCCAATCCGTCAGCGAGGACCTCTGTCAACCCTGGAGGAGGAATGTAGAGTGGATTATCAACAGAGCTGTTGTTCCGGACCAGAGCATACTGATGCACCCACCATCTCAGCCAACTATAAGGACCGCTGGTCTTCCGATAGAGGCCGGGAAGCATGAACCTCGCGCCTGTTCGCGTCATCATAAGTTGATGCCATATCCACTCCCAATAAGCAGGACCTGTGCCGTATGCCCGCTCTACTTTAGTTACATCTGGTAACGTCATCGGAACACCCTGATCGTACCCAAATTGCCTAGCAAACCGACTAGGGTAATAAGGTTCTCGCCAGAACTCTATTCCTTCGCGTAGTGGAAGTGAGGCAGTACGAATAGACACCAGAAATTCCCTGTTAGTGGCATCCACAGAATGTTCATCATCAACGACTTCTCGATCTTCCCCGGCATCAGAAACAGGAAAGTGGTAGAAGCAAATCTCAACCCAACTGCCAATTTTGGAAGCTATCCAATCAGACGACTGCATTATCATATTAAGTTTTCTATAGCGATAAAGAGGTGCGTGATCAGCATGGAGATACTGGAAGAGATCCACTCCGTATGTCCATGGGAAATATATGCCCAACCATCCACAGAAGAAATGCCATGGGCAATAAGCTGTGTTCATCCCTCGCCAGGGTTGGTATTTGTTACTCGCAATATTGCCAAAAGCCCTATATAAACTGCATAACACGGGGGGTGCTAGAGAAAATTGACGACCATTTGCAAGAGCTCCCGCCACGACGAAGCAAGAAACCCTGACACCATCAGCACTCTTGGAGCTAGGCAACATAACTGCCGACAACCAGTATGCTAAGAATCCTACCAGTTCACAAGATGGTGTAAGCTCATTCGGATTGCGAAACTTTTATTCAAAACGTTCCTTCATTAAAGCCTGGTCTTCGGGTAAGATCTCATACTCTTCGTAATTAATGCTGCGAGGAGAAAGAAGTGCCCATGTCAGAAACAAAGAAATTAAAGTATGCAGAGCATAAAGTACAAAAGAAGGCATCGAAAGAAGTATTACTTCATCCTCTAGCTGAAGTAGATCAACCAGTCGTCATAGTGAATTTTTGTAATATTGTCGAACTGCGACAACTCAGCAAACAACTCTAGACAAGCCTTTGAATGATACGCAGCTCGAGGACTTTTAAGCCGAAATGAAGACAGCTCTTCATCAGTTGGGATGTATTCCTGGTAATATTCTCCTATCACAGACAACCCAGCCATCATCCGGAGATCCCATAAAGTTATACTCATCTCTCTATATGGAAAGTGGAACGAATTGGTAACGGAAGACCAGTAGTTCAAGAAGCTTCGAAGAATTGTTGGATCTCGGGAGAAATGTTCAGAAGTCGCATCGATAGCCTGATACAGGCCGACTTGTTTTAAAATCCTCTCATGTCGGATCAAAATCTCTTTTGCCCATGGCTCATAACCAACTCGCTCGTTCAAATGACCCCGCGTACGAAAGCTCTTCGTCGCCCACATTGTCGCCTTGTCCAAGTGTCGAAACCTTTGCTGCACTGTCTCAAAATAATGGACTGGAGAAGGAGTGTGAGGATCACAAGTAGGCACAAGGAAAACCATTTCTCTCGAGGAACCTACCCGCTGTTCTCTCCCATCGTCGACCAGTATGGTAGTGAACAACTGCTTGGGGGCAGATGTCCACCTCTCGACTCCATAGAATTTGAAAAGGGCCTTGAACGTTGGATGGTTCGATGCTCGGGAAGGGCCTGTGCCTCATAAGAGATTTTTCATGCAAGATGACTCGGTCGGTATAAGGATTGACGATGGAGAAACCGCACGTCGTAATGATCTTGTTTCTATTCCAGCCGATCTTCATCCGCTCATTCTTCGGATCAACGAGCTGTGGCGATTGCTCCGCCTTGTCAACTTCCTCAGCCGGCTTATTACCTCGATTTCGTCTCTTCTTCTTCTGACCTTCCTGATCATCCTCGGAATGTTGGCCGCGCACGCTAGAAGGACTTGCCTCAATGACATTGGTAGCATCAGTGAACTGACAATACCAAGCAGACCATTCATCTTCAGTCCCTTGCGTCGGAGGCTCAGATGTGGTTTTGTCCACATAGATACGCAGTAATACTTTATGGGAGAGCTGCTTAATTCGATCAAAGAAATCCTTCACTTCGGATTCGATTGTCTCAAAGGATTGCGAATGACACTCTACCGAAGATGGGTTAGCAGTATCTCCAGTCACCCTCTTCTTACCGCGTCGTACAAACGAAGCGCCGGAGACTTGTGATTTGGAAGCTTCACTGGAAGATCCTGCTGCTGTCGCCATGATTCACTGCAACACGCAAACAAAAGTGCATCAAACAGAAGACTAGCGTATGCAACAGGCAACATAATAAGGTAAGCACCGCATCATTCAAGCACGGATTTCACACACAAAATACGTCAGTAAATACATGCATAAAGTCATGACCCACAACAATATGGAAATAGTGGAATTCGAGCATACATCCGACAAGCAAGCGCGCACATATCATAGCGCAGCAAATACAGTAGCAGCCCTACATGTACACTTGGAGAGCGTACAAATTCGCACTAACCCAAATGATACATAAGCACCCGTTTGGAAGTGAACATCGTAGAACCGCTTAAGGGAGCAGTTGCAAGCCATCAAAGACCAGCATAAGCAATATATTATGGGGCCCAAGCACTAAGTCCCAATCGTATTCAAGCGTTGAGTGAGATAGCCACAAACGGCATCGAGTTTGGCTGAGAATAGAGCCAGATATGCCACTTTTTCACCGAAGGCAAGTGCTGGGGCCAAAATTCCATTATTTCACTAAGTAGTGTAACCACATGCGCCCAAGGAAATGCCCCAAGCGCATGTGGCCTCTCACATGCGTCTGATCACCTCTCACATGCGCCTGATCACCTCTCACATGCGCCCATTTTGTGAATTTCCTTCCACTTATGAAAGGTGCACTACTACATGCACTTGGGGCAAGAAACGTGCACCTAAGCTATCTCTACATGCGCATGGAGCCAATGACATGCGCGTGGAGCAAGATCCCATATGCCCATTATCAGTTGGAGGGGCACATGCGCCCATGGGAAGAGCACATGCGCCTACTCCCTCATGAGGAGCTCTCTCACCTCTTAGAATTTTGGTTTTCTTGATTCGGAAATGACCAAATAACTCAGTGAGTCCGGTATTTATACTTGAGCCTGGGGACCGGTGCACCGCACTGGCCTGACGTAAGCATCCATCGCAGCGCACCGGGGGGGGGGGGGGGGGCACTTGTTGGGGCTCAAATTTGTACCCATTATAAAAATAGTATTCAGCGATCCATATACGACGATTTGGACCGATTTTGAGATCCGAAATACTCAGAAAATGCCAGTGCAACCCAAACATGTGCGATTATGACCGAAACCTACAAATGCTATTTCAGGGTGGAATTAGACATGCGGATGGCCGCCAAATGATCCGGAACACCCTAAAACCCTTAACCTGCAAGTTTCAAGGTCGCACGATGCATATCTTTACTCGCACGCTTCCAAATGCATTTTTGCCCTGACCGTATCCAACTATAAGGGCCCGAAAGCTTACAGGTACCATTTTAGGCTGGAATTAGACATGCGAATGGCCGCCAAATGATCTGGAATGCCCAAAAAACCTTAAGTAGCAAGTTTAAAGTCCTTGCGGTGCATATTTTCATGTGCGCGCTTCCCGGAACAATATTCCTATGCAAAGAGCTGATCGGGAGGGTCCAAATTGGGAAAGAACTACCAAATTTACAGCAGATGACCATCGGTACCCCACCCCATTCATTTAGGAGGTCGATTATGGCTTAAAAGCGGCTTGGCGTCAGTGACTTTGGTATTTGAAAAGGTAACCCCCCTTTGAAAGTCGCCCGTCGGAGCCCAAAACCTGAAATATTCTAAGTGATGGAACATGTATTCGTTCACTCTCTCTCCACATGCATTTCGTCTCCCTCTCCACATGCATTTCGTTTCTCTCTCCACATGCATTCGTTCACTCTCTCTCCACATGCATTCGTTTCTCTCTCCACATGCGTTCGTTCACTCTCTCTCCACATGTTGGCTTAGATGTATCCCAAGATTGTGTATTTTCAGCCAACATGTCAAAATAATCCCAAGCTTCCTCCGTTTCCTTGTTCATGAACTCCCAATTGCACATCATCTCTACAAATTGGCGCATGGTTGAGTTCAATCCATCATAGAAGAAACTAATCAACCTCCACCTCTCATAGCCATGATGTGGGCATGCGTTTAATAGCTCATTATACCTTTCCCAACATTGGAAAAAGGTTTCTTCTTCTCTTTGGGCGAAGTTCATTATGGCCCTTCTTAGTGCATTGGTTCAATGAGTAGGGAAGAATTTTTTAAGAAACTCCCTAGTCATCTCAGCCCATGTCCCAATAGACCTCGGCCTTAAGGAATGTAGCCATGATTCGGCCTTCTCTTTCAAGGAAAAAGGGAACAATTTAAGTTTTATTGTATCCTTGGTCACATTGTCATAGTTTATTATGGCAATGACCTCTTTAAATTCCTTAATATGTAGATATGCGCTCTCAGAGTCGAGTCCATGGAATCTAGGAAGAAGTTGGATCAACCCCGGTTTAAAATCAATATTTCCCACATTGTGAGGGAAAATTATGAAAGAGGAAGTACTCGTCCTAGCTGGTTGTAGATAGTCACGTAAAGTTCTAGGTTGAGGTACATCCCCTACTTCATTCTCATCCAATTCAGTAAGGTTTGTGGCTGGATTTTGATGTTGGTTCACCCCTTGATTTGGTTGATTTTCAGCCATCTCTCTAGTAATTTCAGGAAAATTTTGACGTTTCCTAGCACGAGGCTCTCTATCAATCCCTTCAACAATTACTCCGTCCCTTACAAGTCGGTTATTATAAGTCCGAGCCCAATGTGGCATGCAAAACCAAAAAGAATGAACAAAAAGGAAAAAGAATTCTTCCTTCCTTCCTTTACTCCTCTCTAGGACTTAAGCACAAGGTGTCTTGCAATGGCTAAGCCAGAAGCAAGGATAGAGACCGATTTCTCCTGGTCAATAGGGGTTCAAAGAACTCCCCACCCACTCTTTGAGTCTTTTGAGAAAAAGTACAGAAAAAGAAGAAAGAGGAATAGGTTGAGAAGAGAAATCTCTGAGCACAAGGTGATCCAAGACGGCAGAGCCGACCAATAGGAATTCAGGTGGCACAAGGCCTACCTTTCAGAGATCCAAAAGGAGTCTCCACCCACTCTACAAGAGATGAATATGATAGGAATGAGTAGGAGAAGAAGAAGAGTAGGGTTAGAACAATAAAACCTGATTTGTGACTTAAGATGCCTACTTCTTCTTCAACTTCCTAAAAATCCCTGGATTAGACCTATGTTAGAATCCTGCAAAAATCAAAACAAAGTAAGTTAGTATTTAGAAGAAAACCTACTCTAGAAAGCAAAACAAATCCTAAACCTATCTTAACACAATCTCAACTAAAAGTTATTTCAGAAAATTCTAAAAATACCGCATAGAAATCCCCGGCAACGGCGCCAAAAACTTGTTCACTCCCCAAGTGTAGGGTTGCGAAGTAGTAATAATTCGGAAAGACCGAGTATCGTTCCCACAGAGATTTATGTATGGATATCCTCAGAATTTGTCTAAAACAACTAGTGATTATGATCCTATTAAGAACTAAAACTGGAAAATAGCGATTTGGGTTTAAACAGTGAATGGTTAAGGTAATTTCAATCTAAAAAGGCACTAGAGCGCCAAGGATCCACTTTTGATAAGTTTTAATGCATCAACACAACTAGGTCTCTCACAACTCAATCGGAATCGAATTCCTATCTCTATCTGATCGGAATATAGAGCGGTTAAATCAACAATTATCCAAAATAAGTGCTTATTCATTGATTTGATTCCCACAACCATGCTCAGGCCTTGGGCACACTCAATTGTATAGGCCAAGCCTCTTTCCAATTCTAGTTGAGATTCATAATCATAGCTTTCACCAAATCCTGTCACTAGACTTGATTACAACTCATGATTAGAACTCTAATTAAATCAAAACCAATCAATAAACACCTATTCCAGATTATACAACAAAAGATAAGAACTTTAGTTGAATCAGTTCCCACATGAAAATCAGGCCATTGTACACAAGGCAATCAAAGCGTCTACCATGCCCGGAGTCGATGGTAGATCAATGAACTACACAAGCATAAACAATGCTCAAAAGCTAAGATACTAAGCTTAGAATCACTAAGAATCACATGAGCCCGGAGTCATCAAGAGATCAAAGTAGAAACCAAAATAGTACTTGATTCAAACTCATATTGAACTAAAATTCATCAATTAAAACATAAAAGGAAACCTAGGTTGCATCAATCCATAAAAAACAAATCAAAAGCTTCACCTCTTAGCCCTAGCTAAGAGGTTTTAGTTCATCTCTAACATCCTTGAACTAGAAGCCTCTAAAAACATAAAAAATAACTAAAATAGGAAGAAAACTAGAAATCCGAAGTAGAATCTGTCTTTTGAGCAATCCCCACGTCCTCGCATCCTTTGGTATGAAGGGAAGACGTCCTTTTATAGCTTGGAGGTGTCCTTTACGCAAGAAAGTTTCAGATTTTGCGTAGAGTTACGCACTTGCGCAGAGAAATACGGAGCCCCAAAATAGAAACATTGCTGTTTGCATGGCCGACCGGTCTTGACCGGTCGGTCCTATGAATCCCTTAGTCCAGCAGCCATGCCTGACCGGTCTTGACCGGTCGGACTGGCAGTCCATCTGTCCAGCGAATCCAATGGTGTAGCCGACCGGTCTTGACCGGTCTAGCCTCCTTCCTTCTTTATTTCTTTCTTTCTTTCTTCTT
The DNA here is from genome assembly GCA_003013855.2 of Liriodendron chinense. NCBI lineage: Eukaryota > Viridiplantae > Streptophyta > Magnoliopsida > Magnoliales > Magnoliaceae > Liriodendron > Liriodendron chinense. Next base: position 2,107,880 of record ML058417.1, on the reverse strand, counting down.
TTTCTCTTCTCTCCTTGCTTTCTTCTCTTTGATCTTCCTTCATGCTTGATTCAATGGTCTTCAACGCTCATAAAAGACTCCATTTAGTCTTCAATTTGTGAAATCTCCCTCTTGTTCCTACAATCACAAAGCATGCCTTAGAATAGTCCTTTAAACATGTAAACCGTGCATAATGAGTGATGAATTGGGGTTAGAATATGCACAATTAAGATCTCAACACCATCCAATGTTCAAGGCCCTTTTCAATTCTAAGGAGTTGAGAGGTGGACATCCGCCCCTGAGCAGTTGTTGACTACCTTACTAGTTGATGATGGGAGAGAGCAGTGGATAGGTCTCCCGAGAGAAATGATTTTCCTTGCGCCTACTTGTGATCCTAATGTTCCTTCTCCAGCCTATTATTTTGAGGCAGTGCAGCAAAGGTTTCGGCATATAGACAAGACGACAATGTGGGCAACGAGGAGCTTCCGTATGCGAGGCCATCTGAAGGAGCGAGTTGGTTATGAGCCGTGGGCAAAAGAGATTTTGGTCCGCCACAAGATAGTTTTGAAACAGGTCAGGCCTGTATTAGGCTATTGATGCGACCTTTGAGCATTTTTTTTGAGATCCAACAATTCTTCGAAGCTTCTTGAACCACTTGGTCTTCCGTTACCAATTCGTTCCACTTTCATATGGAGAGATGAGCATAACCTTATGGGATCTTTGGATGATGGCTGGCTTGTCCGTAATAGGAGAATATTACCAGGAATACGTCCTAACTGATGAAGAGCAGTCTTCGTCTCGGCTTGAAAGTCCTCGAGATGCTTATCATTCAAAGGCTTATTTGGAGTTATTTGCTGAGTTGTCGCAGTTAGACAATATTGCAAAGATTCATTATGATGATTGGTTGATTTACTTCAGCCAGAGGATGAAGTAACATTCCTTCCTATACCTTCTTTTGTACTTTGCATTTTGCATGCTCTTAGTTTCTTTGCTTCTTACATGGGCACTTCTTTCTTCTTGCAGCATTGATTACGAAGAGTATGAGATCTTACCCAAAGGCCAGGCCTTAATAAGGGAGCGTTTCGAATAGAAGTTTCATAATCTGAATGATCTTACGCTGACTTGTGAACTGGCGGGGTTTTTAGCATATTGGCTATCGGCAGTTGTGTTGCCTAGTTCTAAGAGTGCTGATGGGGTTAGGGTTTCTTGCTTTATCATGGTAAGAGCTCTTGCAAATTGCCATTGATATTCTTTAGCACCTGCTGGTGTTATGCAAGTTTATATAGGGCTTTTGGCAATATTGCCAATAACAAAGACCAACCTTGGCGAGGGATGAACGCGGCTTATTGCCCATGGCATTTCTTCTGTGGGTGGTTGGGCATATATTTCCCATGGACATATGGAATGGATCTCTTTCGGTATCTGTTGAGCTCTTTATTGTGCATATGCTAACCCCAATTCATCACTCATTATGCATGGTTTCATGATTTAAAGACTAATCGAATGCATAGATTTGTGATTGTAGGAATATAAGAGAGGATTTACTAATTGAAGACTTAAAGAGGCTACTTACAAGCATTAAAGATCACAAGACCAAGCATGAAAGGGTAGAAGAAAAAAGCAAAGGAGAGAAGAAAAGAAGGAAGAAAAAGACACTGAAGACCAGTTGTCCTACCGGTCGTCCATAGCCAGGACCAGTCGTCCAACCGGTCCGAGCACTCAACATAGAAGACCCCTTCTGCCCAAAGTTCACTGGACTAGTTAAGACCGGTCATCCGACTCGTCGTTCACCACTCAGACCGGTCGTCTGACAGGTCAGGCGTTCAACAGGGGAAGATGAAACTCTCTGGACTGTTTTCGCATTTTTGCAACCGGTCTTCCATGGGCTCAGACCGTCGTGTGTCCGGTCGTCAGCGTAACAGAGCTTGTGAGTGAAGCTCCGATTTTCTCTGCGCAATTGCGTAATTCCTTGCGCAATTTGGAATCTTCCCCGCCAATCTATAAAAGGGACTTCTCCTCTTCATAACAAGGCAGGCTAGGACGTGGGGATCATCAAGGAGGCTTAGGAGACGGATTCTACTTCAAGCTTTCCTAGTTTTTCTTCCAGTTTTAGTAGTTTTTATGTTTTTTAGGCTTTTAGTTCAAGGATGTTAGAGATGAACTAAAACCTCTTAGCTAGGACTAAGAGGTGAAGCTTTTGATTTATTTTTTTATGGATTGATACAGCTTAGGTTTCCTTTTTATGTTTTAATTGAAGAATTTAGTTTAATATGAGTTTGAATCAAGTACTAGTTTGGTTTTACTTTGATCTCTTGATGACTTCGGGCTCATGTGATTCTTAGTGATTCTGAATTTAGTAGCTTATCTTCTGAGCATTGGTTATGCTTGTATAGTTCATTGATTTATCATCGACTCTGGGCATGGTAGACCCTTTGATTACCTTTTGTACAATGGCCTGATCTTCATGTGGGAACTCATTCAACTAAGTTCTTATCTTTTGTTATAATATGAAATAGTTGTTTGTTGATTGATTTTTATTTAATTAGAGTTCTAATCATTGGTCGTAATCAAGTCTAGTGACAAGATTTGATGAAAGGTATGGTTGTGAATCTCAACTAGATTGGAAAAAGGCTTGGCCTATACAATTGAGTATGCCTAAGGCCCGAGCATTGTTATGGGAATTGAATCAATGAATAAGCAACTGTTTTAGACAATTGTTGATTGAACTGCTCTATATTCCGATCAGATAGAGATATGAATTTGATTCTGATTGAATTATATGAGATCTAGTTCTGTTGATGCATTGAAACTTATCAAAAGTAGATCCTTGGCTCTCTAGTGCCTTTTTAGATTGATCTTACCTTACACATTCACTGTTTAAACCCAAATCATTATTTTTCAGATTTAGTTCTTAATAGGATCTTAATTATTAGTTATTTTAGACAAATTCTGAGAATACCCATACATAAATCTCTGTGGGAACGATACTCGGTCTTTCCGAATTATTACTACTTCACAACCCTATACTTAGGGAGTGAACAGTATCTCCATGCCAATCACGCACCTCTTTATCGCTACAGAAAACTTAACATGATAACGTAGTCATCTGATTGGATAGCTTCTAAAATTGACAATTGGGTGGAGATTTGTTTCTACCACTTTCCTATTTCTGACGTCGGAGAGGATCGAGAAGTCGTTAATGATAAACATTCTGTGAATACTATCGGTAGAGAGTTTCTGGTGTCTATTCGTACTGCTTCACTTCCGCTGCACTGAAGGAATAGAGTTCTGGCGGGAGCCTTATTACCCTATCCAGTTTGTCAGGCAATCCAGATATGATCAGGGTGTTCCGATAATTTTATCGGAAGTGGCCAAAGTAGAGCTGGTGTACAGCATGGGTCTTGCTCATTAGGAGTGGATATGACATTAGCTTCTGATGACGCGAATGGGCGCGAGGTTTATGCTTCACGGCCTCTATCGGAAGACTGGCGGTCCTTATGGCTGGCTGAGATGGTGGGTGCATCAGTATGCTCTGGTTATGAACAATAGTTCCGTTAATGATCCACTTTATATTCCTCTTCCAGGGATGACAGAGATCATCGTTGATGGATTGGGTTATTATAGAGAGAAGGCTGAAGCGTATTTGTCGTCGACCATTTGGCATAAGACTTCCTTGAGCATGTCAATTGACCATCATAAGGAGGATACGACATTGGATGGTTGGCATACTTTCGGAGTACCTTTGGTGAAATGGTCACAAGAGTCCGGGTTGACACATCTTCTGGTGGTTGAAGGTGATAAGGATGACAATCAGTTAATTAGTGAAGAGGACTCGACGATGATCGGACCGGTGAATGAAACATCAAACCATGTCTGTGTGAGAGAGAAGGTCGGGAAGATTAGAGAGGATAATCTGCAAGGGACCACTATGTAGAGGAATGACACAACTGTGTTTGTGGCCCCTGGTGCTTCCAGTGTTGAGAGTATGGCAAAGTCGCCGGTGATAATTGAAGTGGTCGATACTGATAGCGATACTACTGAACTTCTAGATGTGACCTCAACGCTACTGACCGAGATCATTGAGCCGTTCACCTACACGACGATACATACTATAGATTCCTCGGCACCTGTCATCAACTCATCTACTAGTACGGTTCTTTCATAGCTCCTTGGTGTATTCTTTTTCTGTACTTATCATTTCATTGCATACTTGCTCTGTTTCTTTTGTCATAGATATTGCCAGTTCTGATGCTGCTGCTCACGGAGTATCTGACGTCCCTTATTTCGATTATTTAGACTATTTTGAACAGAATGTACTAAGAAGTCTACTATCCAGTATCTCAAAGGTGTTGGCTGAGCCATGCAAGTGGCATACGTTAAGAGCTGGAGTGAAGGCGTTAGAAGCTTGCATAGGAGTAATCAGGCCTGATGTGTCCAAAATAATCTATCGCATTTCTTCTTTTGAGGATTCTGTTGCACAGGTTACTATGGTTGAACGGATTGAACCTGATCCTAGGGCTGAAGAGAAACGGCAAGTGTTTTCTTCTTTGCGACCTATCATAAAGCAGCGAGAACACTCGACAGTTGATGCTGAAACAACTTTAGAAGATAGTGAGACTCAACGTTTGGGGTGTATTAATCGTCTTATTGATATCAGATCTGAGATCATGCGGTTGCAGACAGAAGAAAAGACCATAAATCTTGAGGTTGCCTGTCTCAATCTTGTCGTTAATCAGAATTGTGTTGAGGTCGCATGACTCGAAAGTGAAGGAGAGGCGGCACGCAAGCAAATGGTAGACTTAGAAACCGAACTTGGTGATATTCCGGATCCTGCGCTGATACTAGCGGAGGTAAAGGCTACAATTGAAGCAATGCAGAAAAATGTGATGCAATTCATAACAGGGTGTCTGGAGAAGCTGTAACTCTATTCTTTTACTCTTTACAGTCATTGTCATATAAAGTAGTATTAGACAGTTGTCTTAAATACCTAATTGCTACTTGTATCCGATGTAATCGACATCAGAACTTGTAAACTGTGTGCTTCATGATCCAACATAATAACAATGATTCTTTTGCCAAACTATTGCTTGGTATTATGTGTTTGAGACTAGCATGCATAAAGTGATGCGTTTTGTGGAATTTTAATGTGAACTAAGAATGTTAAAGGATAAAATGGAAAAGTATGTAAAAATAATACTTCCCTTTTTACTTAACCTATGTACCCTTAGGTCATTGCTTTCAAGAGATGTTCATGTCATTAGTCCGAAATTTTCATCCAGCTCCTTATTTTCAGGTTGATTTGTTATTCTTCCTGGCCTGCCCCCAGTCATTTCTTTCTGCAGACTTAAGGTTTTAATCATATGTTGGGGCTTGCCCCCAGTCATCTTTTTCTATAATCTTGCATTTCTCATAATATATTGGGGCTTGCCCCCAGTGCTTTTGGTTCGTCACTTTGTAAGATGACTTCATTCTGATAAGAAAGGTCTTATGCTTTAGGAATCCATATAGAATACCTGTCTGATCATAATCTTTAATCGCACGTTGCAGAGTCATTTATAAGAGAAAGTTGTTGATGTTTTCAAGGTAAAGTGATATATAATAGAATGCCCTGATCATCTTCATACAAGGCCGTATGTATATATATACAGGAGATTCCCAGCCTTGACTTATCTTCATATAAATTAGAAGAATAATACAATAGTGAGGAGGGGATCCATGATAGAATACGAAAGCCGAATATACACAGCGATGTTCCGACTATCTTCATATAAAACTGTGTACGTAGGTATAAGAGATTGCCAATAATAGAATGCTCTGGTTGTCTTCATATAGAGCCATATATATATATATATATATATATATATATATATATATATATATATATATATATATATATATATATATATATATATATATATATATAAGAATCCATCAATTCTAAAGCACTTTCCTAGTAAGCAGAGGGATGCCATAATACCAAGATAATAATAAGAGAGCCTGCGATGAAGATACAATAATATGAGCATGTTGTACTCCGTGTAGACTTCCTATGAGATACTTTCTTCTTGTTTGACTGATTCGACAGAATATAATGATCATGTTGATGATTGGTTCTCTGACATTCTTTGACCATGGTACTTGTCATTAAGAAAAGCTCTACAAACATTTATATTCATATACGTAACAGTATGATGTGAGTAAATATGTGAGTGAGTATGAAGTATGGCATGTAGATGAAACAGGTGCATGAACGAGCATAAGTATATCCCTATCTACTTTATAACCCGTCTGAACTATTTGTAAGCATTCATGATTATTCAAGTTTAGAAAATGGGAGTCCTTGAGTGAACGTTCTTCCTAAGTGATATCTATTGGATCTGTACTGGCCAGGGCTCTATCAGACTCTTCCATCTTCAGACTGACGATGCCTTGATTTATCATCTTTTGTATATTTCCTTTCAGAATGAAACATTGCTCAGTTTTATGGCCATGCATCTATGATATTCGCAGTAGTTGGGATCATCCACACATCTTACTTCGGCTGGTCGAACAGACTTTGGGAGTTGCAACTTTCCTTCTTCGATTAACTGCTCCATAATTAGGACAAGGTCTTTAATGTCAAATGTATACGGTCCATTCATTTTGTCTTACTCACTAATTGTCATGTGCTGCGACCTTTGAGGCTCTTTGCCCTTGTCTTGTGTCTTCATTACACTGGTCTCTGCCTCATGCCCTGTATTCGGTCGCTTTTGGCTCCTAGGGTTCTTTCTTGCACCAACCCATGTCCTCTTTCTCGTTTCATGTCTTGACTTTTCTGCTTGAGACCGCATTTCCTAAACAGACTGCTTTACCCTGCGAATCTCTGCAACCAAGTTGCCAAGGGTGACAAAGATGTTACTTAGCAGTTCGTATGGGATCATGGGGTCTGAATCTAACATATGCGCATTTGTTTGTTCAGGATGGGTCCGTTGCCTCAATTCAGCTGCTTCACGGATTGCCCCCAGTGTTTCTTCTTCCAACTGTCGGATAGGTGGAATGATACTGGGTGTCTCATTCTGTGAGATTAAGGTGGCTAGAGTCTCTTGAACTTTTCCCATTTGCATGGGCTTGGACCAATTCACTGATCTGCTCTCGGATCGCTGACAGCTCGACGTGTTGTCCTACCAGCTCTCTTTCTTCAGTGGCCTGCACCATTGCCACTTGTAGTGGCCTTTCATTGTGAATCGGTGGATCGTGGGTGCCATCGACACTACGGCTGATGTAACTCGACCGGTCTCTTCTGCCTTTAGCTTAATAGTACCTTGGTTGATTAGTCTTTGTATTTTTCCCTTCAAGATGAGGCATTCTTCTGTCTCATGTACCAAGATCCGATGATACTTACAATAATTGGGGGCATCCAGTTGCCCTACTACATTTGGTCGGATCAGTTCCGATAATTGCATCTCCCCTTCTTTGACCAGTTGTTCCATTATCGGAACGAGATCTTCTAGGTCAAACGAATAACGCCCGTCTACCCAGCCTCGTCCGACGATCGTTATCTTTTTCGATCTTTGTGACCCTTTAGCTTTGGACTGAGTTTTTATTAGCTTACCTTTGATCTTATGTTCTGAATGTGGGCGTTTTCAATCTTTCGAAGCCCTACTCTTGTCGACATAATTTGACCCGGTTGTCTTTCTAACTTGTCTTCTGAGCTTTTCTGCTTTGAACTACGTTCTTAGCGCGACTCCCTCTAACATATGGGCCTTTGTCGCTAGGTCTCGGAATGTTAAGAAATTGTGTCTGGATAAACCGAACGAGATCATTGGGTCCATGGCTTGTGTACACATCTTGAATTGCTCAGGCTCGCTAGGTAATTCTCGGCATTGAGCCACCATAGTGCCCCATCTGTTGATAAACTTCTCCACTGACTCCCCTTATCTTTGACGAACTAAGGCTAAGTTTGTTAGTGAGACTTCTCGCTTAGTGAAGAAAAATTTAGAAATGAACAATTCTTGCATCCGATCCCAAGTTCTGATAGACCCTGCAGGTAGTGACATGTACCATTGAAATGCATTTCCAGTCAGCGTTGACCCAAATAATCTGAGGCAATATTGAGGTACTACGGACAAATTCCCTAGCATCGTCATGAATTGGGTCATATGCTCCTCTGGTGGCCCTCTGCCATTGAATTGTGGAAAATCTGGGCACTTGAAGCTTTGGGGAAACGAAATATCATCCACCTCGGGCAAATATGGCACTCGGTACACATACTTTCCTCTCTTCTCCTTCTCTTTCTCCTGACGCATCAGGTTCACAACTGTCTGGGATAGCTCTTCCCTTGTGGCATGAGATGGTTGCGGTGGTGCACACTCGAATGCAACATTCCTTGGGAGAATTTATGGTTCTGCGGCTATTGGTTCTCCTGTTGCCTCTTGTGACTCTCCTAGTGGTTGTCCAATGAGAACAGTTGGGCTTCTGACTACCCCCTGGGCTGACTAGAGCCACCAATGCTTCTTTTATTTCTCTTATCTCTCTGGTTGTGTCTTTTTGGACCTAAATGATCTCATCTATTTTTACTCTTGGATCGGAGGCAGCTCTGCGTTTCGCTCGCACGCCTCCCCTTCTACGACTTGCACTAGCCCTAGTCATGGTGGTTTCAGTAGAGCATGTATTCATTGCAGTCCTGGTCAAGTCTCGGATGGTAGATTGGCTTGGTATTTTGACTGGTAGTACTGTTCTTGGGATTTCTGGGAAGTCAGTAACGACGAAGGAGAATTCTGGCCTGAATGCTACAGTGACTTTGCTGATATTGCGAGCTTTATTCTTGCAGGCTGGCTTCCACTATTTTCTCACATTGCTCAGTGTCTTTACTGTCTCTTCTCTGATTGGAGTCACTGTTCGCTTCCCCAAGTGTAGGGTTGCGAAGTAGTAATAAACTCGGTAAGACCGAGGTCGATCCACAGGGAAGGAAGTAAACAATTCCAACTATCCTAATAACTAGAATCAAAGAGGTTTGTGAAATTGATTTTTAACATAAAATAGGAAATCTAATAATGAAAAGATAACTAGAGCATCAAGGATCCACTTATAGCTCTTCTTAGATGCATAATTCGCTATGGTTTCTTACTTTCTCAACTAGAATCGATATTAAGATCTATCTAGTCGGATGATAGAGCTGTTAAACCAAACAATCTGTCATATGTAAGTTCTATGCATAGGATTCACTCAATGTAGGCTGAGCTGAGCATGCTCAATTGCATAGGTCATTCCCCTTTTCAAAAGGTCTAGTTCACAATCATAACCATCCTCAAGTCCTGTCACAAGACAAGGCTAGATCAGGATTTGAACTGGATTCAAATCACATGCACAGTCCATACATATTCCAGAAAAACAGAAAAATAGAACTTTGGTAGGAAGTTCCTTTATGAAGATCATAGTACTAGAGCGCACTCCGATTCCTCGGATCATACAGGTCTAGACCGTCACAAACTAATTAAGCAATTAAGTAATTCTCCCAAACATCCATGAGTCATCATAAGACTAAGAAAAACTACTCAAAAACTTGTATAAACTTCAAACCATAGTTCATAAGCATGAATTACAACTTTAAAACCAATAAAACGAATTAAACAATCTAAGAAAACTATAAGGTTCACCTCTTAGCTCTAGCTAAGAGATTAAATAATGAAAAGCATATTAAAAATAAAACTAGAACTAAGAAAAGGAAGAAAAACTAGCTGGAGGAGGCTAGGAAGCCTCCTATGACTTGAACTCCTTGCTCCCCACGTCCTTGGTTGCCCTGGAATAGAAGAGAGCACCCCCTTTTATAGTGCAACAATAGTACAGCAACATAGCAGAATTTGTTTCGCTTGGTACGGCTTAACCAATGGTCGGATTGCCTTCAAAATTGATTTGTAGCTTCCTTGTAATGTGATCTTCCTCATAGATGATTTAGATTTCCAAGAATGTCCTCTGAATGGGCCCACCAACCACATCACCAACCGCCTCTCAAAATCGTGCACTTCGGGTACCTTCAGAACCAGTCATCTTGCTTTCAACGGTCCGGAGTGTACAGATGTCGGATTGATCCCAAATTTTGAACATTGGTAGAAAATTCCTCTTCTACATGATAGACGGATTAGATTGTCCAAAAAGATCTCAGAATGTGGTCCAAAAATTAGAACAATTAGGGCTTTTATAAACTCCGCGCAGTTGGAGCTTTCTGGATGGTCCATCTTTCTTCAACCGGTACGATCAAACCACATATCCTTTTGATCTGAAACTTTTGTGGTTATTCATATATGGATGTGTTCTAAAAGATGGTCAAAGTAGATTCTTCATATCATCAATGATGGGCCACCTGGACCGGCCCAGAGTGGAACAGCGAAATTTGGAACTTTCTGGACAGTTCGTATTGTTTTGGCCACCACGATCAATCCGTAGCTCCGATCGACACGAAACCACTTGGGTTAGTTCGGCGTCTAGCTCCTCTTCGACATGGATGTATTGGATTTCTAAATATCATTAAGATGGTTTCAGAAAAGTGGTCTGAAAATTCAGAAACGGGAATGGCCTGCTGTATGCAATCTGGAGTCTGAAACTTGCATGGCCGACCGGTCACGACGGGTCGGACAAGGCTGGCTGACCGGTCATGACCGGTCGGAAAAGGCTGGCCTTGCTCCAGGGAGTGCATCCAACCGGTCATGACCGGTCGGGCCTTCTTGGCCGACCGGTCTTGACCGGTCGGACCCAGTTTTGCTTGTTTTTCTTCTTTCTTTTCTTCTCTCCTTCCTCTCTCTTTACTTTCTTCTTTCTTTGGTCCACCTTAGGCCTTCATCAAAGGCTCCAAATGGCCCCTTTTTGGTCTCTAATTGAGTGAAGTCTGCTCTCATCCCTACAATTACAAAACATGTATTTGATTAGTCTTTAAATCATGAAAATCTTGTATAATGAGTGATGAATTGGGGTTAGAATATGCACAATTAAGAGCTCAACACACCCCCCAACCAGCATTTTGCTAGTCCCGAGCAAAACATGCGTGAAACAAGTTCAATTCTTCAAAAGCCAACTCTCCTTCAGAAACTATGCTTCTATTCATCCTAAGACACACAAGTGTAAAAGTCAGAAAAATTAGGTGATAGAAGTTGAAACCTTAAGCTCTTAAACCATAATAAGTATCCATATGAAATTCTCACTGATTGATTGATGAATAGAAGAACTTGAACAAATTCAACCTAGTGTGAATAGTGAAAGTTCATCTCATGAGTTTCTGGGCTTATCTTCTTCATAGATCAACTAAACTATGGATTTCAAGGTGCACAGAGCAACAACAAGCCTATGACAGGAATTTGTCTTACCGTCCTTCCGACGACTTTCACACTACGTCCCATTTCCGGCTTTGGTTACGGGTAGACCATCCCCCGGTTGGTAGTAGGTAGCCCTAATCGGAATTTTCCACCATTTTCCCATCATTCCCAATTTCATCCTTCCTTTTCCTTTTTCTTTTACATTAGATAGGATTTTTAGAAATCCATATCTTTCGTTATTTTCCCATGGACAGGGATGGACAAAGTACCCCGGCCTGGTTTCTCAACACCTTAAATCTAAGTCTAGCCAATCCAGAAATCACATAATCCTTTCAAATCATGAAAATCGTGTAATGTGAACTAGGTGTAAAAGTGTTCAAATTTTCTATCAATCATATAAATAGGGGAATTCACATATAAAACCATTATATTAAGAGAAGTTCAAAGCTTGCAACATCACTCACTTCGTATCTCCTCCTCTTATACTCATATCATCTTGAATGCATAGAAACAACGTTTTCCAAAAGAGTTTTGAATTTTAAAAAAATCAAAAAATTTCTACATAATTGCTCGAAATGTCACAAAAGCTAGTAGAATCATCTAAGGAATCTCACCCCCCAACCAAAATCTTACATTGTCCTCAATGTAATAAGATATGCAATATGCATGACATGAGAGCACTGACATAAAACAAAGGAGAGTGAGAACGAGAGTACCTGAGGTAGCAAGTTGATCAATTCTAGCATCATCCATTGTCTCAATGAGACTTATTCAATCCTAAATGCAGAAAGAAATCCTAACCTACCTACCTACCTTTGATTAGTCCGATTGACTACATGATCAAATTTGAGCAGGATCTTCATGAATTTCAATAGGTTTCTCATGAGGACCATCCAAAGTCCTGCTCGAATGTATACATGGGTGCGTTTCTTCATGAAGGTCCAATCATAGTGTGCACCACATGCATGTAAGGAGGAGATAAGAGCAGCAAAAAGATATCTCCTCAAGTTCTGAATTGGGTTGTAATTGATTAAAAATGGGTCCTCCCAATCAGAATTTTCAATGGGTTGAAGAACCCATGATAGTGGAGAGACATTCATTAAGTATTTTTCAGTTTAGGTTGTCTCCTCCACAAATTCAGAATTGCATGGTGTTTCCACAAATAATGGTAAAGAGTGTAAATCAGTGGAATGATGTTCTTCAGGCACCGACACCGTGTCTAACAAACTATCCAACTCCTTAATCATCTCATCATCCAGATCATAGGGGTGGGTCATGCATTCCTCTAGGAAATCGAGAGAGTCGAATGAAGGGTCCTCGTTCTCCCTAAGTGATTGAGGAAATTCTGTTTCAAGGGTAAGGAATTCCTCCTCTATAGAGGGGAGGTCTTCCTAAGAAAATTTTTCAGATTTAGTGGTAAGCACATCATCTAGCATTGGTTGATCTTTTGAAATTTCAGATTGTGCCACCTCATCATCCAAAGAAACAAAATTTTCAACCCAAGGGAGTTCTTCCACAATAGAATCCGACATGTGTTGTTGGTGGAAAGACTCAGAAATATCGACTTCAGCCGTCTCTCTAGCAAGAATATCTTTCGGTGATTTAAAAACATTCGGCCCTTTGCAAGAACAAATCATGGACTCACAATCATCCTTCAAACCCTCATTGTATGCAATCAAACTATCACTTTCAGATTTTGTAGATTCCTCGGGTTCGTCAACCGTCCTTGAAATCTCTTCATCATTCAAATCGAAATAGCTAAAAGAGATAGTTGATTTACCATAATCGATGGTAATGGTGGGATCACTGAGATCAATATCCTCTAGAAGTTTAGTCATTAAATCTAGAGAAGGTTGGGTTTGGATAGCCTCATCCTCCTCATTGTTGGGGATTGATTCGGTGTTCCCAATGTTGGGTTCAATATTTTGAGATGGCGAGAGATTTTGTATGCATTGCTCAGTTATTTCCATAAACTCTCGCAGTGTATCCTCAAGAGTTCGTGTCGGTTGTGGATCATGAGAAAGAAACTCTTGAGGATAATTGTTGGCATCCATGGTTGGCTCATCTTCCATTGGACTAGAGGTGTGAGGACTCTCTCGATGAAGACCATACGTGTTATATGACGAAGACTGATAAGATGGTTGATAGGCATAACCATACAAGTGATCACGCAATGTCTTTACCGGTTGGTCATTACTCCCCCGGTCCTTTTTCTTATTCCTACCTCCTGTTAAACTTGGTGGAATACTCTTGTTATTTTCAACCCAGTAATCACGTAGCGTCTTACGTTGGGGGGTAGTGGAGGTTGATTGACTCTTAGAATAATACTTATGCTTAAATTGGTTCCAATCATAAAGAGTTTTGATTCCATGGTCTATCATCTCATCTTCCAAAGGTATGCATAAGCACCACACTTCCAATCAGCCATAATGAGATTTTAAAGAGTTGGAACTACCCTAACCTAGGAAAAAAAACACAAAAAATAAAAAGAAGGGAGATGGGGAGATGTTACCCAATAGAGTGAGATCTATGTCAGCAACAATGTCCTACAAAATAAAAAAAAATTGTTAGTAATCTAAAAAAATCAGAAAATCTACTTCTCTAAAAATTGAAAATCCTACCTAACTAAGATTACTCTATAGCTACTAGAACAACTATAAACGTTTAACCTCTTCCCCGGCAACGGCGCCAAAAACTTGTTCGCTTCCCCAAGTGTAGGGTCGCGAAGTAGTAATAAACTCGGTAAGACCGAGGTCGATCCACAGGGAAGGAAGTAAACAATTCCAACTATCCTAATAACTAGAATCAAAGAGGTTTGTGAAATTGATTTTTAACATAAAATAGAAAATCTAATAATGAAAAGATAACTAGAGCATCAAGGATCCACTTATAGCTCTTCTTAGATGCATAATTTGCTATGGTTTCTTACTTTCTCAACTAGAATCGATATTAAGATCTATCTAGTCGGATGATAGAGCTGTTAAACCAAACAATCTGTCATATGTAAGTTCTATGCATAGGATTCACTCAATGTAGGCTGAGCTGAGCATGCTCAATTGCATAGGTCATTCCCCTTTTCAAAAGGTCTAGTTCACAATCATAACCATCCTCAAGTCCTGTCACAAGACAAGGCTAGATCAGGATTTGAACTGGATTCAAATCACATGCACAGTTCATACATATTCCAGAAAAACAGAAAAATAGAACTTTGGTAGGAAGTTCCTTTATGAAGATCATAGTACTAGAGCGCACTCCGATTCCTCGGATCATACAGGTCTAGACCGTCACAAACCAATTAAGCAATTAAGTAATTCTCCCAAACATCCATGAGTCATCATAAGACTAAGAAAAACTACTCAAAAACTTGTATAAACTTCAAACCATAGTTCATAAGCATGAATTACAACTTTAAAACCAATAAAACAAATTAAACAATCTAAGAAAACTATAAGGTTCACCTCTTAGCTCTAGCTAAGAGATTAGCTAATGAAAAGCATATTAAAAATAAAACTAGAACTAAGAAAAGGAAGAAAAACTAGCTGGAGGAGGCTAGGAAGCCTCCTATGACTTGAACTCCTTGCTCCCCACGTCCTTGGTTGCCCTGGAATAGAAGAGAGCACCCCCTTTTATAGTGCAGCAATAGTACAGCAACATAGCAGAATTTGTTTCGCTTGGTACGGCTTAACCAATGGTCGGATTGCCTTCAAAATTGATTTGTAGCTTCCTTGTAATGTGATCTTCCTCATAGATTATTTAGATTTCCAAGAACGTCCTCTGAATGGGCCCACCAACCACATCACCGACCACCTCTCAAAATCGCGCACTTCGGGTACCTTCAGAGCCAATCATCTTGCTTTCAACGGTCCGGAGTGTACAGATGTCGGATTGATCCCAAATTTTGAACATTAGTAGAAAATTCCTCCTCTACATGATAGACGGATTAGATTGTCCAAAAAGATCTCAGAATGTGGTCCAAAAATTAGAACAATTAGGGCTTTTATAAACTCTGCGCAGTTGGAGCTTTCTGGATGGTCCATCTTTCTTCAACCGGTACTGATCAAACCACACATCCTTTTGATCTGAAACTTTTGTGGTTATTCATATATGGATGTGTTCTAAAAGATGGTCAAAGTAGATTCTTCATATCATCAATGATGGGCCACCTGGACCGGCCCAGAGTGGAACAGTGAAATTTGGAACTTTCTGGACAGTTCGTATTGTTTTGGCCACCATGATCAATCCGTAGCTCCGATCGACACGAAGCTACTTGGGTTAGTTCGGTGTCGAGCTCCTCTTCGACATGGATGTGTTGGATTTCCAAATATCATTAAGATGGCTTCATAAAAGTGGTCCAAAAATTCAGAAACGGGAATGGCCTGCTGTATGCAATCTGGAGTCTGAAACTTGCATGGCCGACCGGTCACGACCGGTCGGACAAGGCTGGCCTTGCTCCAGGGAGTGCATCCGACCGGTCATGACCGGGCGGGCCTTCTTGGCCGACCGGTCTTGACCGGTCGGACCCAGTTTTGCTTGTTTTTCTTCTTTCTTTTCTTCTCTCCTTCCTCTCTCTTTACTTTCTTCTTTCTTTGGTCCACCTTGGGCCTTCATCAAAGGCTCCAAATGGCCCCTTTTTGGTCTCTAATTGAGTGAAGTCCGCTCTCATCCCTACAATTACAAAACATGTATTTGATTAGTCTTTAAATCATGAAAATCTTGTATAATGAGTGATGAATTGGGGTTAGAATATGTACAATTAAGAGCTCAACAGTCACTTGCCTTTCTTCAGTCTTCTTTGATGAAAGGCGTTTCTGGACGAGTTGCCAATCAGTTTCGAGAATCGTTGCTGTTTACGTCGGATTTGGTAACAGGATCCTCCAGATGTTCACCTTCCCTCGGGCCAGCTTCCCTCCAAACCTAAAAGAATACAGGAGAAAACTAAGGGTGGCTGGCGTCCAGCCGTTGGCCCTCCGAAGCTTAAGTCAGATAGGACATGGCTGTAAAGTAAAAACAATGGGTTGAGAGCTTTTGAGATTGTGTACCTTTTATCCTCTGTGGAGTCATCCATTTATACAGATCTGAGTGATCCAGTCTGTTATGCAAGACGTTTAAGATTACTGCTGATTTTCGGGGATGAGGTGTTTATCCAGTTAATCCTTAGATAATGGGATGGCCTAACCCAGTTAGACATCTAGTTGATTACGCTCCCTGATGGTGCTCCCCTGTGGTTCAAAGCCATGAACAGAGATAAGCCCAAGACCGGCCTATACGGGCTGCTGGTACTAGAAAAAGCGGAGGATGCTCGAGCTCGGGGATAATTGCTCGCATGTTGAGATGCGACCTCTTTCAACGACCACGAGCCGAGATGCTCGCATGTTGAGATGCGAGCCCTTTTAACGACCACGAGCCGAGCTGCACGCATATTTGAGACGCGAACCTTTTCAACGACCACGAGCCGAGCTGCTCGCTTTCGATCGGATGGCCTGGTTGGAGGTCTGAGATGAACTACAAACGAAGAGGGTTCGTGGCTGAACTGACTGGTCGTGACTTCTTTCAATCACTTCCTGATCGTATCCTTCGACAATCAACTTTATCCTACAACAGATGCCCCCAAATCCTTAGCGTTTGAGAAGCTGCACCAAGGATTTTGTTTGTATATGTAACCGCCTGTTGGAGGAGAAATCATACTTGACCTATTCGGAGTGACCTTGCATTTATGATTGCCAACTTTTCGCAATTTTTCGGTTGAGAGAGGTGAAGCGACGCTCGCCATGTGTCTCTGAATTTAATGCTCGTGCTCGTTCGACTATCGTGCCGGATGAGAGGCCGCCGCGTGTCACCCAAATCAAACGGAATGATTGCTTATAAATATCGGATCCTGTGGAGTTTACCCCATTTTCGAAATCCTGCCACAGAGTTCTAAAAACCCTTCTTCTTCTCTCCTTCTATCTTTGGTGTAAACCTCTTCACAGAGGTATTCCTTTCTCTTACCTTTCTTTTCTCTTTCTTCCTGTCCTTTTCCTTTACAATGGCGGAGGTTTCTGATGAAGAAATCGTTCCTCTGGGAGATGACACTCCCGATTCTTCTGAATCGAACAATGCTCGAGTACCGGTGGGGAGATATTCTGCCGCCGGTTATCCATCTATAATGACGGAAGAGCAACTCTCGAACTTACAAGAGTGGTATCGGATTCCGGATTCTTTCATACTTAGGTTACCAAGGAGAGGGGAGACCGTTGATTCCTGCTGCCGGGCTGTGTAGCTTTTTACGAATATTTTTTTAGCTCGGCGTGCGTCTTCCCCTTCATACCTTCATCCGGAACTTCCTCCGTACTTATAAAATTGCTCCCGGCTAACTTATTGTAAATGGCTGGAGGGTGCTTATAAGCGCCTTTGTTATCTAGAAACAAGCAGGTAATGAGGACTTGACCGCTGAGGAATTTTTAAGGATGTACCAACTGAAAAAGGCCCCAGCCAGTGAGGGTTGGTACTACCTTTGTTTCTGGCACCAGGATAACTTTGTCCTGGGAAACCCATCCTCCAATTACCCCAGGTGGAGGAAAAAATGGTTCTACGCCTCTGGCAATTGGGAGTCTGATGTGGGCTCTGACCCCAAAGGCCACAATGTTAACCACTTCTTCGGCGAAGGTGGGTTGGTTTTTTACCCCTTTGCCCGAAGAAAAATGAGTTTTATGTCACTTCGACTAACTCGCCCACCTCTTCTTCTCGCAGGCATTCCGATCGGGGCTAGGCCGAACTTGCAAGGAGGACTTAACGAGAAGCTCACCAAGGTCTTCAAGCTCTCAGTGGCTGCCCGCAATGTTAACGCTAGCCTTGGACCCTCGCTGTCTCTTTGCCGTCGGTCTAATCTCTCAAGAAGAGATGACGAACGTCGGGGACAAAAGGGGTGCGCTGGGGGTGCTTCCCCGTCTGAAGGGCATGGCCTTGAAGAGGCAAAAGAAGTCAGCGGCTGGTCTTTCAGCTGCGCTTGCTCAATCAGAGGGGCCTGCTCTCAGCTCACAACCGCGTAATGCTCCTCAAGGGGGAGTTGCTGCGACCCCTCTTGCTCTACGACCCCTCCGGCTGGCTCCCGAGATCAACCAATAATCGAGGTCATCGACAACTTGCCAAAAGGCAATCGGGCGGAGCCAAGTCTTCCTCCGAGGGAGATATCATGCGAGCTCAATGCTGCTCGCGAATCGGCCACACCTGCCTTGGAGCCTGCGAGTGCTCGCGAGGCAAACTCTACCGAGATGGTCGTAGCTCAATCTTTAGGGTCGGGAGTCTACGTCATCCCACCACACTTGCATCCAATATGCAAGTTTATTTTTGAAAACATTGCCCCTAACTCCTTTGAGGGCCTCCTTGAACCAAGTCTAGAGGCTCTCTCCACTGACATCGGAGTGAGATTAGTTCAGGTAATGACCTTTTCTCCATCTTTCTTTCTTCTTTGAAAAGTTCATTTGATAGACCGCTTCAAATTTTTTTTAACAGAGTCTGGACCTCACGCTGCGAACAAGGCTTAACATCGATGCTGCCCGTCGCATCATCGATGAGGGGGAGAAGAAGAAAAAGGCGATGGAGGACGAGATCCAAGGAAGGGACCGTATAATAAAGTCCCAGGAAGCCCAAATTGCCAAGATAAATGAGGAGAAGCAGATCCTCATTGCCAAGGTTCAAGCTTTGACTGATCGTTATCAGTCATTGGACCTTAATTTTGCGAGGCTCCAAGAGGTATATATCAAGAGCGAAAAGGAGAAAGAGATCTTTCGCCAAGATAAGATCTCCCTCGAGGAGCGACTCAAGGATTGTCAGGCTTGGCTTGAAGATGCTGAGAAGACTCTTGCTCAGCTGAAAGATGACTCCATCCACTGGGAGGAGGAAAGAGTGGCCTTCGTCCAGAAGGTGGCAGAGGAAGGTCCTCATGCAATCCTGGAGTTCCGGACCTCTCAACTTTACGACGAGGAGCGTTATAAAGCGTATATTGCTAGTTGCGACTTCGCGGTCAGGGTTATATAACAAATCGCTCCTTCCTTCAATGTCGAGGAGTTCGAGAGAGTTGCCTTCGAGGTCGCAGCTAGAGAGCTAGCTGTAGCCGAGAATGAGGTCACGGGGGTTACAAATGCTGCACGTGCTCCCGAAGTAGGCCTCGAGGCGGAAAGCCGAGAAGCTCCCCCGGATGAGGAATGACTAATCTCTGAGTTGCTCCCGTTCTCCTCTTTTTCTTTTTGAACACAAGTGTATCATTTCCTCCTTTGTAAACAATTCAACTATTTTAGTTAATGAAATGAAAACCTTTTTGATACTATGGCTCGTACCTTCTCTTTTTTTTGTTGATCGCATGTTGAATGCCTGGATACTTAACTCATGAAAGAATGAGTTAGGCTCAATCCGGGGGTCGTGATGACCATGTCCTCGTTGAGATAGACTAGTCTATCGATTGAGGCTTTGACTCTGTTGAAAGTAGAAGGTTTGGCCAAGAGAATGTATGTATTCCCTTCGGGGCTATTCGGGTCCAATCAAATGGAGAAGCGACCAAAAGACAATCCATTTTTATTTGAATATCTTCTTCAGATTTACATCGAGTTAAGTAAAATATCGGAGTAGGTGCTCCACGTGCCAAGGGCGACGTAAGGGCCTTCCTTGCATATCTTCGAGATAATAGGTACCTAGTCGCACAATTTTGATAACTCGGTACGAGCCTTCCCAATTTGGATCCAACGAGCGAGCAGGAAATCCGAGGTTCCGTCTAAGGACCAAATCACCGAGCTGGAAAGCTCTGGGTCGGACCTTGCCATTACGATATCGAGATATACGCTGTTGATAAGCTGCTGCTCAAAGTTGGGATGCGTTCCTTTTTTCTTCTAAGAGGTCAAGATAAAGCCTGAGACCTTCTTGATTACTCGTGGAATCATATTGCTCGACTCGACATGAAGGTACTTGGAATTTGACTGGGACCACTGCGTCGGTGCCGAAAGCCAAAGAGAAAGGAGTTTCTCCTGTTAACGTGCGAGTTGTAGTTCTATAGGCCCATAAGACTTCGGGTAGAAGCTCTAGCCACATGCCTTTACATTCATTGAGCTTAGTCTTTAGATGATGTTTGATGATCTTGTTAACTGCTTCAACTTGCCCATTAGCCTGAGGATGATATGGGGAGGTGCGAATACTTCGTATCTTCCATTTTTCGCAAAACTCTGAGAATGCGGCATTGTCGAACTGCTTTCCGTTGTCGGTGATTATAGTATGGGGGAGCCCATAGCTGTTAGTGCACTTTTCTGTGGCATACTAGTGCACCTTATTTGTTAATCACTTACGTCAGTAAGTCTAGTGTCGGTTGAGCCTAATGAAGACGAAGACCGAAGACTCAGAGAGTCCACTGCATCAAGGAAGAAGAATCAGGTAAAAGTGATGCCTTGGTGCCTTAACCTTGACCAAAACCCAACCCCTTTGCTTCTTTGATGACCTTGACCACATTAGGAAACCATTAGTCATCATAGATTGGCCCTAAGTGTCCCAAAACATCACTCAAATCATGGCCTAAGTAAGTGGGTTGGAATGTACGAAGATCAGCAAATAGCTGAGCTGAACCAGGCCTGTCCGACCGGTCGGGACCGGTCGGCTAGACTGGTCCAACCGGTCAAGACCGGTCGGCCAGACCAAACAGCAACCTTGCTGTGTTTACAGGCTACAGGTGGACCGACCGGTCGGCTGGACTGGTCCGACCGGTCAAGATCGGTTGGACTAGCTTTCAGTTTCAACAACAAGCTGCTGTGTTGTGCAGGCTAAGGATCGACCGGTCATGATCGGTCGGCTGGGCTGGCCCGCCTGGTCGCGATCGGTCGGACAGACCCTCTTTTGAGACAGTATACTCTCTGTCTTGCTTGGCTTTTGGCCGACCGGTCGGGACCGGTCGGGACAGGTCGGCAGAGCCATTTTTTGCCCGTTTTATGACCGTTGGAGCTCACTTTTCCTATATATGGAGCTCGGTTTTTGGGCATTGAAAGGGGGATTTCGAGAGGAGTGAAGCCACCATTGTTGGAGACCATTTGAGGCTCATTCCCAACCTATGTAAGGCATCTTCCTTGTGCTTTAACACAAGATTAGAGCATTCCAAGCTCATGAAGAAGATGACCTTCATCCCCTCTTGATCTCTAGAGTTTGGAACCTTCTTGATTGGCAAATCCTTGTCCAAAACTCTAAGATGAGATCGTTATAGGAGAGAGACTCTAGGTAACCCATTCCCATTAGTTGTAGAGTTCTCGAACCTATCCTAACACCTTGGGATTTTGAAAGGCATCACATGCAAGGTGTTTGATCAAGTGTGGCTGAGGCATTGGCGACGCAACGGTAACACGATCGTGGGAGCAAGGGAAGCTGATTGAAGCATGGGAGAGCGGAGATCAAGCAACCCAAACCGGTGCTAAACAAGGGGATCATCTGACAAGTAAGGTTGTCCTTTTTTTAAGAGTCCACTTAGAGTTTGTTTGTCGAACTCAACCTAGAGACGTTAGCCGTTCCTTGGCCCGTTAGCCAGGCCTAAACTAAGTCTCCAAGGGGGAGCCTTCGACACGGGAGTGAATGTGCGTTTGGGTTGAGAGTTAGCCCTTTGTCCAAAACTCCGGTTATGGTTGAGAGGTGAACCGGTCAAACCTCCGTGTAAAGATTGAGAGGTCAACCTCATTTAAAACCTCCGATAGTGAATGCCGGTGTGCTCAAAGGTGTTGAGTACTTGAACCGGGAGTGGAGTAGACACATAGTCGAACCACTATACATGCTTGTGTTTGTGATTGAATTGAGCACGTTTATATCTTAGCATTGTTAGTTTAATTATTTAATTATGAATGCTTGATAGGAATGTATGCTAAGCACTTACTAGGCTCATCCATACACAAGATGTACCTTCACTAATTGTGTAGACTTGAGCTCATTGATCCACTCTCATAAGTCTACACAAGTTGCTTAGGTTAGGATCTTGATTGTTGAATCATTTATTTACCTATGCATGCTTTAGACTAGGATTGCTTATTGATTAACTATATGCTAGTCTTGTGATTGGACCCACTTTGGCTTCGAAGCCTAAGTGTTATTGCTTACTTTATTTTATTTGATAAAATATGTTAGTAGGCGAAAAGATTTTGAAAAGGTCCTAATCACCCCCCCCCCCCCCCCCCCCCCCCCTCTAGGTCATTAGACATATCTCTGAGTTTCTCTATAAGCGGTAAAACCGCAATTTCAATAACGACATATGATGTTTCTCCACATGAACTTTTTGGTCTGTTTCTCGGTGATCGTGGTTAATAGCTCTGCCTCAGCCCATTTGGTGAAATAACCGACTGTTACAATTGCAAACCTGTTCTGACCTTTCCCAGTGGGCAATGGTCCGATGATATCAACTCCCCATTGGGCGAAGGTCCAGGGGTCGTCAATTGGCGTCATCTGCTCGGATGGCGCGTGAGGGATTGGAGAATAACATTGGCATTTGTCACATTTTTTAAAAAATTCGATTGCCTCCACCTTCATAGTGGGCTAGTAGTACCCTTGCCTCATTGCTTTATATGCTAAAGAGCGTCCCTTAAGATGGTTACCACATGCCCCCTGGTGTACTTCATCAAGAATGCGATGCGCTTCTTCTGGATGAAGACACCTTAAGTGGTAAAGTGAAGCTCTTACGTAATAGCGTTCCGTTTAGTAAGGTATACCTTGAAGCACGATGACGAATTTTTCGTGCGGATTTTTTATCGTCCGGGAGTTGTCCATCTTGAGATAAAGGACAATGGGGTCCATCCAACATGGAGAGGAATGTATTGCAACTACTTGCTCGGATGTCGTTTGACTAATACTCGAAGCATGAAGATGCTCGATGGGAACAGATTGCAATAGTTCAGATTCTGGCGCAGAGGCTAGCTTTGCCAAGGAATCTGCGAGTTTGTTCTTCTCGCAAGGGATATGAATTATTTCATATGTCTTAAGCTTTGCGAGCAGGATAAGTACCCGAGATTTGTATAAAGCCATCCGTTCTTCTTTCGCCTCGAATTCGCCGAGCACTTGATTAACTATGAGTTGAGAGTCACTATGAATAAGTAAACTCTGAATTGTGAGGATGTTTGGTAATTCAAGGCCGACGATAAAAGCCTCAGATTCTGCTCCATTGTATGAGACGTGAGTGTCAAATCGTAAAGCATATTGAAAATGTGACCCGTCAGGAGCAATTAAAATTAATCCGGCTCCGCTATCGGTGCCCTGCGAAGACCCATCCACAAAGAGCGACCAGGGGGTCTGATTGCTGGTCGCAGAGTTGTCGCTGGAGGGAGAATATATTCATTCAGCAATGAAATCGGCCACGGCTTGACCCTTAATCGCCGTTCTTGGGCAAAGCAATATATCGTGCTCGCTAATCTCAATCGCCCATTTGGTCAATCGCCTTGAGACCTCAGGTTTTTTAAGGACCTGTCTTAACAGGTGATTTGTTGGCACCAATATAGAGTGGGCTTGGAAATAGGGTCGCAGTTTTCTAGCGGCGGTCACTAAGGCGAGAGCTAATTTCTCCATATCAGAGTGTTGAGTTTCGGCATCCACCATCGCTCGACTAATGTAATAAACGAGCCTCTGTACCCCGGAATCTTCTCTTATTAATGCGGCACTGACGGCCGTAGAAGATACAGATAAATAAAGGAGCTGCTCTTGTAAAAAAGGTTTTGATAAAATGGGAGGCGTGCTCATATATTGCTTCAGTTGTTGAAATGCTTCTTCACATTGCGGAGTCCACACCCCGTCGATTTTTGCAGTAGCTCGAAGAAGCTTAAAGAAAGGTAGGCACTTATCAGAGGCACGCGAAGTAAACCTGTTCAATGATGCAATGCGACTAGCCAGACGTTGGACATCTTTGATAGTGGACGGAGACTTTATTTCGATCAAAGCCTTTATTTTCTCGGGATTCGCCTCGATTCCTCGTTGGCCAACCATAAACCCAAGAAATTTCCCAGCAGACACCCCGAATGCACATTTTTTCGGATTCAGCTTCATTCGATACTTCCTCATTAAGTCAAAGGCTTCTCGAAGATCTGCAAGGTGGTCGTTTCCTACGACGCTTTTCATGAGCATGTCGTCGACATAAATTCCTACCGATTTACGTGGCGAATATTTTATTGACCAGGCGCTGATAGGTGGCTCCTACATTCTTAAGACCAAAAAGCATTACCTTGTAACAATACAAGCGGCGGTCAGTGATGAAGGCAGTGTGTTGACTATCAGGCGGGTGCATCATAATTTGGTTATAACCAGAGTAAGCATCCATAAAACTGAGCAAGGCGTGCCCTGCTGTTGAATCAACCAATTGGTCAATGCGTGGAGTCAGGAAACTATCTTTCGGGCATGCTTTGTTCAAATCAGAGTAGTCCACGCACATTCTCCACTTGCCATTAGCTTTTCGAACGAGGACCACGTTCGTGACCCATTCCGGGTAGTCAACTTCCTCTATGAAATTGACGGTCAATAGCTTCTCGACTTCAGTTTTAATCACCATTTGCCTTTCTGTGGTGAAGGCACGTCGACGCTGGTGAACAGGTTTGTGCTTCGGATCAACATTCAAGCGATGCACTATAATGCTGGGGTCGATACCTGGCATATCACTATGGGACCAAGCAAATACTCTTGATATTCGGTGAGAAAATGAACCAGATTTTCATGAAAAACATTGCTTAAAGCGGATCCAACGTAGACCTTCTTGGACAAATTTTCTTCAGATAAGTGGATTGCGACTGTCTCTTCCCCTGGAGTACCTAATTGAATAGCACTCTCTCTTGGGTCCAACGTTGTAGCTATCGGAGGATTCGATGAATCTCTTGTAACCATCATAACCGGTGTTGCCTGGGCCTTCTTTCGATCTTATACGGCGATTTCGTAACATGTTCGTGCTTCCTTTTGATTTCCTCGTATAACCCCGACTCCATTTGGAGTAGGAAATTTGATGCATAGGTATAGGGGGTGTAAAGCTGCCCCTATCTTGTTGAGCGAAGGTCGGCCCAAAATAGCGTTATATGCTGATCTCCGATCCACCACGAGGAAATTAATGAAGATAGTAGTTTTTGCTGGGCTTTCTCCGAAGGTGACTGGAAGGTCGATGCTTCCTTCCGGCGTTACAACTTCGCCCCCGAAGCCGACGAGGGGAGTTGAGACCGGTTTGAGTAGGCTCC